>BMAT01013004.1:0-12059 GCA_019649035.1 Elysia marginata | reverse complement strand
ATTATTATTATTATTATTATTATTACTAGTAACATGCCCGCGAATTTCGCGGGTTTCAGCAAAAATAATGAAACTGTTTAGGTAAATATTTAAAGAATGGGCTGACATCAAATTAAAACGTTCCCCTCTTTTCTTTTTGTCCCCATAAATAGCCTCAAAAGTGTAATAGAGATCTGCATAGGCTTTCTCTTTTTCCCGCAGGCTTACATTCTTTGTGTTTATATTCTGTTTTTTGAGTTTCCTCTCAACGCCTTATTTTTTGTTTTGCATTTCCCTGTTTTATCCTCCTCTTTATCAGAGTTCATGTTTCTCTCCCTCTCCCTATGTCTTTACACCTCTGTTTGGTCACGTCTGTCTGTTTCTTCCTCTCTCATCCTTTCTGGCCCTAAACCATGAGTTTACCTTCTGCGCATCTGCGGCTATTATTCTGTTTTCTCTCAATGTGTCAACACCTTCTCTTTGTTTTTTTCCTCCCCAAAGCCGTTTTATTTTCTTGCACCGTCCACTCCCTCTCTCTTTCGCTTTATATCTGTCTGTCTCCTCGCCTCCAGCCTTCTCTTTTGGCCCTTGGTCCTACACCATGAGTTTCTGTTGAAAGATTCATCTTGACAACACATAATATATTAGATCAAGATTATTAGCATGGTTTTAGTTTATACCAGTAGGTCTATATGGATTTAAACCAGCTGGGTCTAGATTAGTAGTACAGTAGGCCTACTTCAAAAAGCTATTATTTGAGGCAGCTGAGGTGTAGGCTCAAGAAGCTAGATAGATCTAGATCTCTAGATCTACTTGGCTCGCGGCGCAGTCGTTCACCCAAGCTGCGTATAAACACAGTACCTTCTTTTTCTAAGCCACAAAGTTCTCATCTCGCTTCAAATTTAATATGTCCATGATTTAGAGCTCTTCTTTCCGTAGGCTTATATTAAGTTTTATCTACCTTCTGCGCGTCTAATATTCTGCCTTTGAGTTTCCTATCAACGCCTTCTCTTCCTATGACCATCATAGTTCACATCTCGTTCTGTCTACATCTGTTTGTACATGTCTGTCTCTTCCTCTCCTGAGTCCTACCTTTTCTTTTGGCTCAGTACCATGAGTTCCTGCTGCAAGATTAATATCTACGTAGATCTAGATTCTATAGCAGGATTTTAGTTCATGCCAGTATGTGGATCTAAAGCACATGAGTACAGATCTGTAACTGTTCTACTGCAATATTATTTAGACTGAGCAGCTGAGGGATAGATAGATCTAGTGATCTACTTGGCTCGGAGCTGAATGAGACATGACGTCATGATTATCTCGGACGTCCATAAAAACGGAGCTTGCGTGCGTAGGCCTAGTCCTCTTCAGCTAATTTAGGTCAATAAATTGCTACATAGCGTGTGACCCCTTAATAACCGTATATAGCAAAAAACTCAAAAGCGAAAAAAAAAATTCTCTATCATTTCGCCTCAAAAGGATCAAATTTTGGTGCATGTCTCTAGAATGATGCATTACCCTACGTATCCACACAAAATTGATGGATTTTAGCCATTCTTCTAACCCGCAGCCGTTGGCAAAAAATTTCTCATTTTTTAAAATATAGGATCATTTTTATTATTATTATTATTCTTATTACTATTATTATCAATACTATAATAATTATTATTATGATTATTATAATTATTATCATTGTTATTATTATTATTATTATTACTATTATTATTGCTATTATTATCATTATTATCATAATCATTATTATTACCATCATCATCATTATTACTATCATCATGATTAATACACGTGTATTATATTTATTATCGCTATTATTATTATTATTATTATTATTATTATTATTATTATTATTATTATTATTATTATTATTATTATTATTACCTAACCGATAAAACCGATTAAAAAAACAAACAAAAAAAAAAAAACCCCAACAATATAGATCTTCAGAGAGCAAGAGGCTTAATATTTCTGTTTATCTAAAACTCGCAGTGTCTCTCGAGTGAGAGAGGCAGAAATCTATGGCCCATTTCGTTGTTGCCCCGGAAACGCACATCTTTCAAAGCATCACGTCTCAGCAGTTCGCTCGTCTACTGAACGGAACTCGCCAGCTAATGTTCCCAACGAATTTTGATAACTTTGACTTGAAAGTTTGTCTGAGAACCTAGCTGCTGCAATATTCCTTTTCAAAGGACAGTTTAATTTTTGTCATTAACGATCAAATAATATTCCTGGTTTTTTTAAAAAGATTCTTGCGAAAGATGTTCCAATAGCACTGTAGAAATTAGCAAGCATAAAAGTTAAAATTTTTTAAAAACTTATTCAACTTTTGAGACAAATACAGTTCCAATACAGACAAGCCATACCGTATCTTTTCCGGTACACTAACAATTTTTATATTATTTTTAGACGAAATTCTATCCTTGTATATCAGAAAGCAGAATGTAGCATAACCCATCTTTTTGTAACCACTGTACTGACCGATAATATAAAAAAAACCCCAGTGCTTCTGTGATAGATGGTTTAGGAAAAAAATGCCACTAAACCAGAACAACTCGGTAGTGATAATACTTTGGCCAGCTTCAATGTTAATAGTTTGTGTATTGGGCCACATTCATCTCACTCCTAAGCCACAACAAGAGCTGCAGGAATTTTCTGCGCTAAGAAAAGCTCTGTTCCGAAACGGAAGTGAAAGTGACACGTTTCTTAGCAGGAATGAAACGAGACAGTGGAATCTACTGTTATCACGGACTGTGCAAGTGGTACGCTACATGGTGTGTCAAAGAGGTGCCCGTCATGGACCTCACAACTCAGCCTTTGAAAGCCCAAAAAGTTTAGTTTTTATTTATACCAATGAACTAGCCAAGGTGATGGTGGAGCTTGAACAAACGCTTTCCTGCCCTAGAACATTCACGAAAGCCATCTCTTGGGGTTTAGACGCTTTTTGTGAACAACAGGAAGTTCAAAAGATCCTGATGACATCTTTAGATATGGAGTCTGGCATTAAGAGTGTTGTAGTCGCCAGCAGTTACGCGCACTTCATTCAAATGGTTCTCATCATTATGACTACCAATGTTGATTTCAAATGGAGAAGATTTCTTCATGCTACAGAGTGGCTTGTTCTTACAATTGATCGACCATTTGAAGATTTGACAGACTTCAATTACAATAGCTTGCCTGACTTTGTGACTGTTATTTCTTCTCAAAAGCTTTACATTGACATAAGCCAAAAATCAAGGACGCAGCCAATGAAATCCGTTTTACAGATACCTTTAAACTTAGATTCTTCCTTAAATCAGAGAGATTCATCATTGTCTTTTAATGTTTCTAACCAAAGACTGCTGTGGATGAGTCAATCTTTTCTTTCTCGAAACATGCGGGCAGATGCAGTTACTTATTTGTCCCTGCAGAAATCTATAATGGCGGGCATGCATATTCCCACAGTGGTTGTTGTTTCAAAACCAGATCGAACTGCTTTTATAGTCAAAGAGGGAAACCGCACCTTCTGGGTTGGATACAACATAGGTATTCTAAATATACTTAGTGAGAATCTGGGGTTCACAGCCGAACTCTTCCAAGTGACTGACGGCGGCTTTTACGGTGCTTTCAAAGACAATGGAGATATTTTGGGCGTAACCGGTGAGTAGCCTTCCATCACAAATTCGGTAAGTAGTCTTCTATCATAATGTCGGTGAGTAGTGTTCTATCACGATGTCAGCGATTATTCTTCTATCACAATAGAAACCTAAAGCACACGCACCGTGTCTCACTGCGCGTACGTGAAAATCGGGAAAGCAAATCGAGGAACCTATAAAAATAATGAAACCAGTTTCTAAAAATAGACCCACAGACGTTCCCGTCATACTCACGCGTTGCTGCTTAAATTCTGTGATGTCAGCTTGTAGACTTCTATCACAATGTCATCGAGTAGACTTATATCACAATGTACCTGAGTAGTATTCTATCTCAATGTCAGTGAGTAGGTGAGTACGTGCAAGTGAGATAAGTAGATATATAGGGAGAGATATATAGACATATAGATAGATAGATAGATAGATAGATAGATAGATAGAGAGAGAGAGAGAGAGAGAGAGAGAGAGAGAGAGAGAGAGAGAGAGAGAGAAGAGTGCAAAATACTAGAGAAGGGGGCGCTTATGAAGAATAAATTATACAATGATTGTCGTTATTTCATCTGATCAGAATGTTAGGGCCATGTTGGTTTTGATCAACCATGCCAGTGCTTTGACTTTTGAACTGTCATCATAGCGCGTGCCCTGACATTTACAATTCCATGACACTCGCAATTCTTTGTGCTTTATTTTCATATGTCCATATGCGACCTTGTTTCAAGTATATGTCCTTTCCTGTCCCAAACACTATGGCACCGGTTCAGACCCGAATATGAAACCTATTTGAACTTTATGCTTTTTTTCCTCTCCTAAACGCTATGAAACTCATAATGCATTTTTCATATCTTCAATATCCCTCTTCTTTGAACTTAACCCTATCTTAAATGACCGTTCCTGTTCTGTCCAGGGTACCTTGCAAGGCGAGAGGCAGGCTTTAGTCCTATGTCCTTGGTAACCTCAGCACGTAGGCACGACTGCATGGATTTCGTCTACCCAAGCATAAAAAACGATCCATTCTACATAATGTACAGGTAATGTGGTCCATAGGTGGCAAAGTAAACTAATGATCTAACCTGTATTCTTTAAAATAAACTTGGTGCATTTCGACTTACTTCCATTGTAAAAAGTCCGCCAATGGTCTGTGGGTATCGCTACATGGGGGCAGCATGGCTCAGTGGTTTGCGCGTCTGATTAGTGATCCTACGGTTGGGAGTTCAATTCCCAATCACTACTCATGTTGTAATTACCTTGAGAAAGCAACTTCTCCACACTTTTCTCAGCTCACCCATCTGTAAAACAGGCACCTGGCTACAGGCAATGCTTGAAATTTGGGGAATGGTAGTATTTGAGTGCCTTACAGGTAGCCGTACTGTAAAACTTTGAAATGTGAACTGAGCTTGCTCTGGTAATGGCCATCTGGGGGAGAGGTGTACAGTCTTGAGACTACCTTCAGCGGTGGAATACTATAACCAACTTTATTTACATGATGATATACGAGACTTGGTCGACATTTCACAACCGAAACGTTTATTGTTATGGCGAGCCCTAAATAGTACCAGTGCAGTACTCTGAACGCTACATATTGTTATTTAAAAGTATAAAATGTGTATCAAGCGAAGAAACAAACAAGCATACGGTCTCTTCTATTTTTTTACCCGGTTTGTTCGCTAACCGTATTATCTCCTATGTGATGTTGAACTTTGCATTTTCTGCGTTCAGTTTACACATTTGTTCGCTTCGTTCTGTTGAGGATCTTTTGTGGTGGTGTTTGAAACTTGCATTGTGTTATTTGTACCTAGTTTTGAATTGGTTCTCAGTAATTCCGATGAATTTATTTATTTCCTATGTGTCTTCCTGTATTAACGTCGCCTGACATACATGTACTATGCTTTCTAATGGGCATTTCCCTTAAAGTGGACACTCGTTTTTTTTCTCTTCAATTGCAGAGCTTTTTTTTATCTTATCTTCGTTGTCCTTCGTTATGATTGACTTGTAATGTTATGGTTGTTAATTATTTGTTTTCAGTTATCCATGCACCTGTAGCTTAGATTGATGGTATCTTCATTTACAATTTTGTGTAGTTTTTTGTCCGACAGGAAGCATATGTTTATCAGTATGAGCTGGGTAGTTTGAATTTTAACGTCTCTTTTCAACTACAAGGTTATAACGTTATCAGAGACAGCGCTTGGGACAATTGAAAGCGTGCTGCCACACTATGATGTAAAGAGCGCTTGCATACACCACACCCAGTTAAATTATCCTGACACCGGGCCGACCAGACTTAGCACTAAACCCATAATGCCAGCCACTAGGCGTATCAGCTGTTAATACCAAATTTGAAGTCGTTGGTTTGACCCGGTCGGGGATTGAACCATGCACCTCCCGATCTCTGAGCGAGTGTCTACCCGGTCGGGGATTGAACCATGCACCTCCCGATCTCTGAGCGAGTGTCTTACCGCTAGGCCACAGAGGCGGTTTATCAGTGTGAAGAATGTTTCCTCGGCATTGGAGGCGACGTTATTGCTGAACGGTGGGTTAGACTAACTTTAAACTTTCTTCTGTTTCTTTTGCTTTGTTCCGTGGGTCTTCGTTGTTGTGGTCTAATGTCTCGGTTTCTAAGACTGCTGCTGCTTCGGGAGTTTTCTTTTCTACATAGTTTAGTCCTCTCATTTGCCCGCTTTCTTTAAAGGCTGCGTGGTAGTATTTTGCCGATTCTTTCAATATTTCACGGTTGAATGAGTTGTTCGAAAGTCTTGTTTCAATACCTTTTGTTAAGTTATTTCAACATTCAGGGAGGGTAGTTACCTGCTTGTGGATGTAGCATCGTTGGGTTTTTGTATTGTCTGTGATGTCCTAACAACTAGGAAATCCACAAATTTTTTGTTTGCCTCTATTGTTATGTTAAGTCCATTTTCTTTAAATATTTTGCGTATATTCTTTTTTGTTATATCAACTTGTCTTAGTTTCTGTCTTGTTATGGCTAGACCGTCATCTCTGTACATTCAAACACCTATCTCAAGTTGTTCTAACTGTGATAGTAGATAGAGCTTGCTCAGTCCACAGGTTTCAACGAAACTGCCCATGGTTACGTCGAAGAGCCGTGGCCGACCTTTTGTGCTCTCAGCGAACATGTTTGGAAACTAAAAGATAATAAAAAGGACTTCAAAATTTCATGGAAGATTATTGAAAAATCAGCGGCCTACTCCACTAAAACAAAAAAAATGCAACTTGTGCCTTTCGGAAAAGTATTTCATTTTAGAGAAGAAACCAACCCTGAACAAAAGAAAAGAGATTTTCTCTACTTGCATGCACACCAGAAAATATTTACTAAAAAACGCAAAGGAATCGAGGCGCACCAACGACGAACTAGATCTAGACGGGCATGACGGGGCGATCGAAATAGAAGCAGTACCTGACGACGCGCCTAAGGAAGAAAGGCAGAAACACTGTGTCGTACGTAAATAAGGTAAGACTAGGCTACCATGTATATCTATCTATCTATCTATCTATCTATTTATCTATTTTTCAATTTTGTTGTTACAAATTTTTACAGAGCACACTTTGGTAAGAGCCAGCTAGGAGACCCTCGATCTGAACTTATAGATACAAAACAAGATGTGATATATGTACTGATTGGTCCATGCATTGTGATTGTGGTCGGGCTGTTTGTATTTTTGATGAGCGGAGCATTCTTGACGAAGGATAAGATTTGTGGACGCGAAAACCTCAGGTATGTACAGCTTTGTTTGTTGGCATTATTATAATAATTGACCTACTCTATGTCCAAGTTAATCATATAGTTTTTGAGAATGATATTATTATTATTATATACGCTTCTCTCATTATTATTGAAACAATATGTAAACAATTGGTCACTATACTATTCCTGGCCCTTGTAATGTCTCAATCTTTATTTGTCAATAAAAAACAAACAAAACAAAACAAAAAAAACTAGAGCCTTTTATTCCTGTAAATTTGGTGAATATTTTTTCCCTTTTTAAAAGTCCTATGAAGGAGTACTAAACTCAATTATCGACATAACTATTCAAATAAAAGTTGTACCGGTTTTTGGAAACGGTTAGCCTATATGTTTTCTAAATAAGATTCTGACCTGAACAACGATTTAAAGATAAAATTGAGTAGTCTTCTATCACAATGTCAGTGAGAAGTCTTCTGTGTTTAAATCACATAATTCATAAAGATTGCAACTTAACCCAAGTTCTTTATCTAGATAAGCTTACAAAGCTAACTGTATGGGTACCAATTTATATATTTTAAATTTTATTCAAATGTTTGAATTTTAATATGATAGTGGTGACACACGCACAATCATAGAAAACCGAATAAGTCTTAAACTTCTACAAAAATTAATTTTAAGTGTTCAGACCATAACACTACAGTGTGATTACATGTAGCTGGCCTTGGACACATGCAGTTAAATTTTGTTGGTCGTAATTTCCATCTCTACAACATCTCTGATAAAGAAGTTCATTTAAAGTAGTTCCCCTTGGACATCGGTGAGTCTTTAAGCTTAGACTCAGCACTAGAGCTTTGCAATAAAATTCACACACCTACAGAAGAGCTCGCTGAGAGGTAGTTTGCCATAAAACAGATCTATAGGGAATGAGATTTCAACAAGAGTAGCGAAACTTTCCTGGTGTCTCTCCACTATCTTATGAATACAAATATTACAATCTTCTAAAATTTATGCCACAGATTTATTTTGAAGATAAACTTTCTTTTTAGCTCTATAGTTTTTAAGCTCTAGATGTCAAATCGTTTATAAAAGTAAGAAACTTACCCTACAATCTAGGTCTAGATTACAATAACCAATATAGTATTTTGGAGTGTTGTCTTCTCGAAAAGGGACGTTACTCTTGTTTTACCTCTAATCTCATTCCCTATAGTGCTGTAGTTCTCGTCCCACCTGGTAGAAAAAAACTGCTTTTATCTGTTCACTTTGGCACCAGTTTCATTAACATCATTAGTTATATTGTATTTGTCATTTTAGTTTTGTTAAAAGTCGCAAAGGTTAGTGCTAGGTCTATATTCGATTATGGCATACCATTATCGTGCATGACTATGCTCGTTTTGTTTGAATTTAATTGTGTGTCAATATGCCTTTGCAGATGTTTACCCGAACACTTTAAATTTTCCTAGATGTTAATCTGAACATTTTTTAGATTTTTTTTTTTTTACAAAAAATGCAAATATTTGCGTGTATTTAGGCAGGCTATTTGAATTACAATGTACACTTTTCGAGTATCATTGACTAACTTTTCTTGATGACTCTCGCAGTTCCTCCTCCTGAGGTCGGGTTTACAAACATTACATTTTTCAAAGCTTCTTTTTTCTCTGATTTATTTCATTATTCCTTTCTCAAGAAATGAAAACAAAAACGTACTTAGTGTGTTTAGCCTTCGAAATGAAAAAAAATCACTCACCTTTTCCCGCTCCATCGATAATGGGTGAAACCAGCACTAAACAAACTCTTCTTTTTCTTTATGACGGGTAACAAATTCATCAATGAACATGAGTGATGTACAGAGATGCATGGGCGGAGGTGAAATGAAGCTCTATGTAAAAACAGAATAAGCCAATATAATTTTGAACATGACTTATTGTTCTTTAATTTGTGCTTTACTAAACCTCTATAAACAGGTACTCATGTACTGCAATACGAGTTTTTCGTTGTGTAAACTCAGACACTTTAGTTTGATCAATTTGATTCGCTTTTACATCAAAGTAATTGTTTTTTTTACAATTGTCACAAGTTCATCTGCTCAAATGTCATAAAAAACCCTATGCAAATCAGGTTTTTACATCTATTGACCGAATTAAATCCTCAGCAGCACAGTTAGCTTACTTCTCTACATATTTCAATCCACAGCCGTCTCTACGATTTCCCCCTCGAGTGGCTGTTTCAAACCTCTGGTTTCTACCCTTATCATTCAAATAGAATTCTACGTGCAAGCTGGGGTCTGTTTTGCGTCGCTATCTTTGCGGCTTACGGCGCCCTATTAACTTGCAATGCTACCACCCCACCGGAATTCCCGAAAATCAACAGTTTAGAGGATCTTCTACGCCATCCTAACTTCAAAATCGGAGTTTCCCCATACAACAGCCACTTCCTGACAAGAATGAAAGAAGCACGAGAAGGAACAACTCTCGCCAATCTCTGGCAAGTTTTATGTGATCAAAACAAATCTGATCCCTTCACTTTCTCGGATGACAAAGCACACCACATCAGGAGAGTGTTAATAGGAGAGTATGCCTTTCTAGGGAGTATTCCCAGAGGATTGCTGCCGACATTTGTAGATGCTGATTATATTGGTGTTAGATTTGTGAATTTATACAAAAAGTTGTCTCGAATGACTATTCCCAAACACGCTTTTTACAAATCCGATATGGAGCGTATTTTAACGACTGCCAACGAAATGGGGATAATTGACGCTATATCAGACCAATGGTATCCGCCTCGAGCTTTTCTTAAAAAGTCAAAGGTCAAGTACGACATGAAAGTACATTTATATCGCCTCCAATTTTTACTGTATATTGCAATTGTAGGAGTTGTTTCGGCAATTCTGAGTTTGGCTGCAGAATATGTAATGCACTTGTATAGAATTATCTATAAACGAGTAGACTAATTTATTTTCTTAGCGTCTACTTTCGAAACCAATAACCCCCCTCCCCCCGGCAAACCTTCATAAGATTTAAACTTGTCTTAGATTTGCGCAAATATTTTGATTTGTGGAATGCACCACCCGAGCCATAAAAAACACCAACAAAACCAAAGAAAAAACAACAACAACAAAAAAAAAAAACACTTATCATCATCATCATCATCATCATCATCATCATCATCATCATCATCATCATCATCATCATTGTGACGTCTGTAATGTTGAATAATTTTGTGAGTGTGAAAGGATGCGGATGCATGCAAACATTTCGTTAAAGTATGTTGTCGATAGGCACTTACTTGTTCAGCTTAACTAAGTGTGGTTATTTAGGCGCCTAATGATGTGTAAACAGAGTTGGCTGACGGCAAAGAGAATTGAATAGCGAGCTGAGGGTTAGAACATTGCGTGAAGGACTGGGTTAGTGAGCTAGAAAGAGCCTGCTGGATTGAGGTCATTAAATCATAGAGGCAAGGTGAAGAAGGTTATGAGTGAGTAGGGGCTTGGACAGCTTAGTAGCAACATACCAGCCATGTCAAGCTGTTCTTAGGGTAGGAAGAAATCTTAACCAGCCAGGCCATAGTTGAGTCAATCAGCAATTTCAAGTTAGACTAAGTATGTGCAGACTAAATATCCGTCTAGCAAAAAGTGAGCTGGAAAATTTTTGCATGTAGAGAGGAGTGTAGCCAGTAGAATTCTGTATCATAACTTGTAACTGTCATCTTGAATTTTGTACATTGGAGAAGTTTGGAGTAATAAAAAGCACGGTGCATTTTATTGCCTGCGTTTATTCCCTGAGTTATACCCCCACCTTGAAAATCTTAACAACAACAACAACAACAACAACATCAACAACAACAACAACTACAACAACAGCAACAACTACAAAAACAACAACAACAACAACTACAACAACAACAAAACTATTGTTTTTTTCTGTTTTTCACCATTCAATGCTAATTATTATGCTGGTAGAAATAAATGAAACAATTTAAATTGGCATAAATAAACTATTCATTCTATAAAGTAAACCTCTACAATGTCATTGATGCGTACCAATAAAGCTTAAATGATTAATTTTCATTCTATAGGCTTTCTAACTGTTGTATCAATTTAGCTATCCAATGTATGCGTCTCGTCAAGAAAGCCCAGTCCACGAGTAACGCCAGCACTTTAAAAATACTGTCGCGCAGCCGTCTCGTGACAAAACTCGCACCAAAATAATGTATTATTTCATTCTTAATACAATTTATTTACTGCGCTTATTACCCACTCAACACCCAATTTCCAGTGGAAAAATATTCAGACTGCCATACTCAAATCAGCCGAGTCGAGCACAGGAGTAAGAACACACAACAAGCCGAACCGTACACCAAACCCAGTAATCCAGGAACTATCAACAAAGCATAAGAACATTCGAATACAGATAGAAAACTGTAAATGCGAACAGAAGAGGGCAATATTAAAAAGAGAAAGAAACTCAGTATTGCACAATATCAGAAAATTAGTATTGAAACAAAGAGAGACAGAACTTGGTAGAAAGGCAGATGAAATTAACAACGCGCACAATGGCCATTCTATGTTCAAAGCCGTTAAAGAACTTAACAAAAAGCAGCAAGAAAATTTGAAAGAAGAAGACACCAATGGGAAACTAGCTATAAACCCAAACGACACACTCAACATAATAGCTAGTTTCTTCAAAGAACAATTCCAATCAGAAAAAGCAACTGAAATAGAGGCATTTACTGGATCGCCGAGA
>BMAT01013001.1:166305-183850 GCA_019649035.1 Elysia marginata | reverse complement strand
GCCACACACACACACAGAAAAGAAAAGACTTGCTGGCGTAAAACATTGTTTGGGGGCTATAAATTCAGCGTGTAAACACCATCTTTGGGGGCCAAAGCTCAACAAAAAGTGGTTCATCTCTCACATAATTTGTTCCTGTGTTGACATAGGTAGATAGGATTCTGCATCAAACCCTCCCCCCATTGTCATTGTCACAGCGGTCGGGTGCGGATGGGGATGGTCGTTAGCCTGGGTGCAGCCTCGTCTACCGCATGTACGGAGTAAGTTTGTCGTGGGCAAGGCTCCACAGCAAACAGGGAGGGCGGATTAGTATGGGGTTTATCTGGAGATCGTATCTGAGGTTCAGGTCTTTGCACCTGGTCAATTGCATGCCTGGGATCGTGATCAGGACAAAGCTATCAATAAACTCCAGCATGCTGCTAGACACGCTCCTCCTCCCCCTTCCTCTGACACTAGGAAGAAGTAAGCCATCCGGGCATGGGATGTACCGTGGAGCTCTGCTCTGTGATGATGACCAATGTTGGGGGACTGGATCTCAATGTCTTTTTAGTGGCGCCTTGTTTGTTTTTCTTTAGAAACTACGCTGATATTTTGATTAAAAACGGTGAACGCTTAACCTGATCTGCTTTAAGCAGATAATAGGTGGGGGATCAGAAAGCTGAACTAGTGCAGAGAACTTTCTTTTCATCGATTTTTTCATCTGCCTGAATTCAATTCATGTGAAGAATACGACAACAAATGCATAAATTCTCTTCATCGTCTGTTTCGGCCATCGACTCCCCCCCTCTCTCTCTCTCTCTCTCTCTCTCTATCTCTCTGTCT
This sequence comes from Elysia marginata, assembly GCA_019649035.1. Classification (NCBI taxonomy): domain Eukaryota; kingdom Metazoa; phylum Mollusca; class Gastropoda; family Plakobranchidae; genus Elysia; species Elysia marginata. Next base: position 183,028 of record BMAT01013001.1, on the reverse strand, counting down.
CCCTTTCTATGTCTATCTGTCTTACTATCTCTGTCTCAATTTCTCTCTCTTCCTTGCTCTAATTCAGCTAACATGTTCAGATTTCGTTTTGTTGATAGAGCTGCCTGGTGGTCGACTTACTTCTCTTGTCTAGGAAAAAGATCTTTGAATTCATACCAAACTCATTATTTCCCTAGGATAGTTTTCTAGTTTTTCGGTCTACAATAACGGCTGATTTGTTCCTTTTGTAAAAGCTTTGCTTTCTTTGATCGCATCCCAAATCATTTTTATTCCGAGATTGCGGAACTGTTTTTGTTCATAACATAGGTTTGTTTTTTGTTTTTTAAGAAATTCAAGTATTTTTACTCTAAAGTTTGACAGGCGCAACACTCCCGTTTCACTGGATATGACTGAGGCATAATTACTATTGTTATACATAAGAAACTTATGTATTTCTAGTATGGCGTTAGATAGCTGTAAATATCATGTTTTAAGTTTTAACGGTTATAGTAATTTTGAAACAAAATGTTCTACAGATCTATGAGGCAACTGCTAGTCTGTTGATAGAATTCGACTGGTGCAATAACAAACAAACAAGGTACAATTGGGAAAAACAATAAGAAAACCAGGCACAGAACAAAACTGAAGTTCCTCCGCTTACTTGTCCTCTCAATTCTGTTTTAGGGAGTTGAATATTAGAGCCTTACCGCAAGCACGAAGAGAAAGCGCGTTTATTGCACTATAAAAATCATATGACGAGTACTCGTACTACACACCGAAATAGTTTTACAATGTATCTCACGACGAAGAGTTGAACAGAGCTGGTGGTGAAATCTGAGCAAAATAATTACAGGACAAAATCTGAGAATGAATTGAGATAGATTAGATAGAAATGGATGCCAACTAGAAAAAGGAAACATGGTCGATCCTAAGCGGCCTAAGATGAGCAGTTTAAAAAGACATGCGCAATGCAACATCACTGGAACATCAACCTGCGAGACGAAGCCAGACATGCGCAATGCAACATCATTGGAACATCAACCTGCGAGAAGAAGCCAGACATGCGCAATGCAACATCACTGGAACATCAACCTGCGAGACGAAGCCAGAGACTGGACTAGATAGCGAGGTCTCCTCTCTGCCGTATGTACTGGATAGACCAAGGGGAGCGTAAGTAAATTAAACTCAATATTATACCTCCTTTGTTCGAGCATTGTTTGAAAGGTCTTTCACACTTTCTGCCTCTCTTCTGAGAAAAGTTTGACAACGACCGCAGTTCGCATTGTGGCGTCGTGGTCTAGTGGTAGACGCTCGGCTTTCGGACCGAGAGGTCTGAAGTTCGAGTCCTGCTTTCGGCCTAAGAAAGGCTATTTACACACATTTCTTCGCCGCATTCATGCTTTAAAGGAGTACCCGGCTATACGCAGTAAAAGATCTTGTCAGTTTGCTACAGTGGTGCGCTTTACGAGCTGCTCCTTTGTGAGTTCAAAAGGTGATTTGGTTGGTGTTGGCGTGTCGGGGAACCTATGTAAAGCGCTTAGAGCACATTAGTGATTTAGGCGCTATATATAAAAAACGCTCTTTGAACACTCTCTCTTTTTATGGCTTACTTAGACGCTGAGTAGCGGGTCGTCGTTTTTAATTTGACCCAGTTCTGCCTCCCTCAAGAAGCTGTAACTGAAGCAGAGGGACCGAAAAAGAAATTCGAAGCTTGCCTGTAGTGAAGTCATAAGAAATTGCGACGGTAACTGCAGGCTGTACCAACCTCATCTGGTTGAAACTAGCCGAGTAACATTGTCTTACTAATACCTAAAAGTCTGCTATATCATGTTCACCACGGTGAATTCTATCAAGGTCAGTCGACAGGCTATACCACCTCGAAAACTGCAGTAACACTAATGTGAAGGGGCTCGGTTGGCAAGTTATCTGTTTCCTCTAAAGCAAAGTCTATAGCGTCGTGAAACTTCATTAAATAAAATTGTGTTTAATAAGTTTTGATAATCGAAAGGCAGTGTCATTGTTTTTAAAATTAACGACATGTAAATAGTAAGGACCGAACCAGCAGCTTAGACGGAAGTCGCCACATCAGTTGTCACATGGCAACAAAACACATAAGTTTCATAAGAAGGTATCGGTAGAGAGATTACAATCTATCTATCTATCTAACAATCTATCTATCTACCAACCCATCTATCTATCCATCTATTTATCTATCTATCTATGGAGAGGGTGATGGCAGTGATGCTCAACCAAAAGCCTCCCCTGCCAAGGAGTGGTGATCGCCGCGCTATGCCAGCTTGCTGCCTCCTCTGTAGCATCATGGGCTGGACATACTTGCATGTGGCTGCTCCTACTCAATTGTGTCTGCTCGTGAGATCTTCTCGAGTGTGTCTACCAAAACACCAGTCCTCTCTGCTCTCACTGACTTCACGTAAGGTGCGACCGAGTATATGGCGGTATAAGCAGACCAGGAGTATGTTGAGACCCCATCCAAAACAAAGTGCAGACCGCAGAATCCATTAGCGAGTGGTATACGCTCTGAGTCTCACCAACCCACCCACCCCCTCTCTCTCTCTCTCTCTCTCTCTCTCTCTCTCTCTCTCTCTCTCTCTCTCTCTCTCTTGATCGGGTGTCTCCTTCATTCCTAATTCTCTCCTATCTTGATCTGCTGAGCACACCTTGTCCCAAGTCCCCAAGTTTCGTTCTGCAGGCCCAAACCTGGGGAGGAAGAAATCAAGGTTCTGGCAGTCCAACCAGCCCTGACTGTATGAGAGTGCTGACTGAATCCTAGCTTCGGCACAGACAAGACCAGGACGTGATACATCTCTGTTCCGTACAAAGTTGGCCCTCAAGACTGTAAGTAGACATGCCCTCTTTTTCTTTGCCTCTAGTCAGTCAGGAGACAGCGGCAGAGGGGAATGGCTCTGAGTGACCCTTGCCAGGATAACGTCAGCTCCTCAGGCTGTCATGTGCTTTAAAGACTGTTATAGTCAACAAAGAACGAGAAAAGGCCAAACAACTATTGGAAAAATCTCCGTCATTAACAACCCAAATTCAGCATAACAAAACTTGAGCCAAGGCGAAGCGCACAGACAAGATATCATGAAAGGAAAAATGGGTTCAATCCTGTCAAAACCTGGACCTACGCCATGATGGAAGAAAGGCATAGAACCTTGTCAGTGATCTGTCCGGGAAAGAGCGGAAATAAAACCCCAAACCAATTTACTTAACAGACAACACCATAACAAACGATCAGAAAAAAGCAGAGTACTTCACCCGTTACTTTGCATCTGTAAACAGAGCAGGCAACCTAAATGAGAGCGACAGGGGGCTCTTAAAAGACCTCAAGCTGCAAGAAAGAGCCCCAGCAGCAAACATGGCCATTTCTTAGAAGGACTTCAGTATGGCAGAGCTTAGACATGCCTTGAGGAAACTAAAACTAAAGAAAACACCAGGGTCACACAAAATCCACAATGAAATGCTATTGAATCTTGGTCCAAAATGAAAAGAAGCCTTGCGCTACTTAATCACATGACATGGCGAGCAGCCAGGTACCTAAAGCATGGAAAGTCGCTCAAAATTTTCATTATACCATTCCTTAAAAATGGCAAGCCACCTGGATTAGCCAAAAGCTGCAGGTCCATATCTCTTACACCCTGCATTGGACAACCGCCTCTACTGGTACCTAGAGAAAAGCAATACCCTAAACCAGCATCAAGCAGGCTTTAGAAAGGGAGGCTGCACAGAAGACCAACTTTTAAAAAATAACCCAAGACATCCAAGATGGCTTTCAGGAGGGAAAAAGTACAGTAACAATCTTGTAGACCTCCAACAAGCCTACGACAGGGTCTGGAGAAAGGCAATTCTAAAGAAGATGACAAACCTAGGAGTACATGGGAAACTATACAAATCGATCAAGTTTTTCCTCATTGATAGAAACATTGAAACCAAAATAAACGATGCTTTTTATCAAGAGAAGTTCTAGAGGAGGGCCTCCCCCAGGGTTCATGTCTGAGCTACACTCTATACCTCATCTTTTTCAATGACGTAACAGAAACTTTAAAAGCTGAAAAAAATACTTTATGCTGACGGCCTTGCTTTCTGGCAGACCCACACCAAAGCAGCAGTGAGTGCTGCCAGGCTAAACTGTGACCTTGAGAGGCTAAACAACTTCTGCCAAAAATGGAAACTAAAGATAAACTGCTCTATGAAGTGTACACGGTCTTCTCAAAGAGCCATGAAACAGCTAATGCCAACCTGAAATTGAACATTGAAGATGAGAAACTCTCTAAAGCTGACAACCCAAATTACTAAAGAATCGAACTAGACAAACTACTCACTATGAAAAGACATGTTAAGAACATAACAACTTAAGTAAAGAAAAGATTGCAGCTAATTAAAAAACTTGCAAGCAGTTCATGGGGCTCAGACAAAAAAATACTAAGAGCTCTCTATCTTGGCTATGTCCGTTCTGCTCTGGAATATGGAAACAGCCTTTCTAACCATGTGTATCCAAACCACACGTGAAACCTTAGACAGGTTCCAAAATAATGTCCTCCACTTCCTGTCTGGTGGCATGAGATCCACACCAACCGCTGCATGCGAAATCCTTGCTGACATAGAACCCCTGAAATGCGCAGAGAAAAGGCAGCTTTGGAATTGTTTGAAAGAAACAAAAGAATGAACACAAACTGACTAAACATGCAAGTAGAAAACCAGTGAAAAACTGGAAACCAAACACTAGACTTCACCAGATATCTGTCATGCACTACTTTGAAGATACCAAAGAGAAACACTTCCTGCTAGAGGACAAACAAGAAAGCCCAGGGGTAAATGCGAAAATCCCTCCAAACACCCAAATGAAAGAACCTGAAATCAAAAAAGAAGTATTGGGCCGTAGCACCAAATTCAATTATCAGACCCAGTGCCACTTATTCTTGCATCCCAAAAAACAATAACTAGCTACACTGACGACTAGATACACATTTCTACAGATGGATCAGCTTTCAAAGGAACCACCGAGGCAGGATACGAAGTCCTAACCAGTACCCTGATGGCAGCACCAATGAACTGTATGATGCATGCCGAGAAAAATGGAGAACTATGAGGAAGAAATGGTAGCCATTGAAACAGTACTGTACCATTTAAGTATCATCTTTGACACCTGTACCTCTAACATAAACAATGTTATGGTCTTTACTGACTCCCTGTCAGCATTATAAGCTGCAGAAAACAAAGAAAACAAAAATTTAACACCACTTCTGCAACTTCCTTTGGCATCAACCTGACAATGCAGTGGATCCCAGGACACTCCAACACACCAGGCAATGACAGAGCAGATACACTTGCAAGAAACAAAGGTTTTGACAAGAACAACCCAACATAGCAGCAACTCTGAACGCTGCAAAACAAATAATTAAAACAAACATGAAGTGGGATTGGATGGACAGATGGGCATAAGGGCAGGACAGGACGAACAGATTTTGACACGACCACTCAACAGCTGAAGAAAACTTGTACCTACCACTACATAGCATTTGGACAGAAGGACGAAAGCCCACATGTCGCTGGATTAACAACAACAACAACATCTATACATCTATCTATCTATCTATTTATCTATCTATCTATCGATTTATCTATCTATCTATCTATCTGTTATCTATCTATCTGTTATCTATCTATCTATCTATCTATATACCAACCATCTATCTATCTATCTGTCTCTCAATCTATCTATCTATCCATCTACCTACCTACCTACCTACCTACCTACCTACCTACCTACCTACCTATCTATCTATCTATCTATCTATCTATGTATCTATCTATCTATCTATCCATCTGTCTATTTATCTATCAATATGTCCATCTATCTTTTAATCGATCTGTCTATCCATCTATCTATCTATCTATCTATCTACCTAGCTATACTAATAGTTTATGCATTATCACTATGGTAAAGTGCCGAACATGGTAAGAGCGTGCTATATTGGATTTCCTTCCTTCGTGATATTACTGTCTATACACACGTGTTTCGAGTCACTTTTCTTAAGAGGTGACGCGACGCTTTTTATTTACACAAAAAGGAAAGATTTCCTTTTGATGGGGTAGCGTCGGTCGTACGTTAAAAATTTCAAAATCTTCCAAGAGATGTAGTTCCATCTATCTATCTATCTATCTATCTATTTATCTATCTATCTATCTATCTATCTATCTATCTATCTATCTATTTATCTATCTATCTATCTATCTATCTATCTATCGATCGATCTATTTAACTACCTACCTAGCTATCTATATATCCATATATCTATCTATCAAACTGTCTGCCTAATAATCTATCTATCTTTCTATCTGTCTGTCTGTCTGCCTGTCTGTCTGTGTGCCTATCTATCAATCTACCTACCTACCTATCTATTAATCTATTTTAATATCTACCAACCATCTATCTATCTCTCTCCCTCGGAGGCCTAGGTAGCTCGGTTGGTAGTGGTCTCGCTCCGTGTCCAAGAGGTCGCGGGTTCGAAACACAGCCGAGCACAGTCCGGGCCCCTACTGGTTGGGTCGGTGTCAGTATAATGTGACCGGCTGAGGCTAAGTCATGGTATCCCCGCTAGTCTCTGGGTGGCAGCCCGTAAATTGTCATTGGGACCCAAGCCCTGAGAGCACCTTTGAAGTGGAATTGGGCTTGTAAAAATACCCTTCAATCAAAATCTATCTATCTCTCTCTCTATATATATATATCTATCTATCTTTCTATTTATTTATCTATCTATCTACCAATCCATCCACCCATCCATCGATTTATCTGTCCATCTATCTATCAATCTACCAACCCATCTATCTATCCACATAAATTTATGTATCTGTCTATCTATCTATCTATCTATCTTTCTATCTATCTATCTATCTATCTATCTATCTATCTATCTATCTATCTATCTATCTATCTATTTATCGATCTAACTATCTACCAAACCATCTATCTCACCATCGATTTATCTATCTATTTATCTATCTTTCTAACTATCTATTTATCAATCAATCAATCAATCTACCTATCTATCTATCTTTCTATCTATCTATCTATCTATCTATCTATCTGTCTGTCTGTCTATCTATCTATCGATCTATTAACCTATGTACCTACCAAACCATCTATCTATCCATCTATTTATCTATCTTTCTTTCTATCTATCTATCCATATTTCTATCCATCTATCGATCTATATATATTCATCCATCTATCTATCTATCTATCTATCTATCTATCTATCTATCTATCTATATCTATCTACCTATTCATCCAGCTATCTATTTTTTTATCTATCTAATTATCTATCTATATATCTGTCTATCTATTTATCTGTCTGTCTGTGTGCCTGTCTGTCTGTCTATTCATCTGGTCACCTATCTGTCTGTCTGTCTGTCTGTCTATCTATCTATCTATCTATTAACCAACGTATTTATCCTCCTTATCGATTTATCGCTTTATCTATCTATTCATCTATTTATCTTTTCATCCATCAATCTTTCTATCTGTCTGTATCCACCTACGTTTCTATTTGTCAGCGAAACGATTATTTTATCCATCAGTCTGTAGGTCTCTATCTATTTCACCTTCTTACACTCACCCAGACGATCTATCTTTCGCTCTTCCGTGTATATTGTCCACTTGAAGTATGCTCCATAACATAATGTTGTACATGTATATATCACATTCTTTGTTGGAAGATGTGTGTTGGTGTAGGAATGTCAATAAACACAACCAGGCGGGCTTTGCGCTTCCTCTCTGGTATGTTTTCATGGTTTGATATGATGGGTGCAAAAATCAAGCATACGTTTTAATGGTTCTGGTTTTACCGAGTGGGAAATTCCACAGACTGTTAGAAAGCTCTTTATTCGTGGACCAGATTTTCCTAGTTCTCTGGCTATTCATTTCCTACCACTAGAAATATCCAGGCTCACTGCGTTTGTCTAAACATGGAAGTACAGTTTGTGGGTAGAAAGTGATGACATCCAACAGAGATCTCTGTGGTGTTTTTTTTTTCTTTTCTTTTTTTCTGGTATGGCAGCCGCCAGTTTAAATGTTACAGAATATTAGACCTACCCTCGGTGGTGGAATTCCAACATACTTTTTGGAATATTGTGTCGGGCCACATGAAGCGAGATCATTTAGGAAAATTGATGTTTAGAAGATTTTTCAACAGAGACTGTTCCAATGGTACTGATACAAATTTTCTCAAACTCTTAGGTTTGGAAGCTCTCTATCTTTTTGCTTTCACTTTCATAGACTCTTTTTCACGTTTTCAAGCACCTCCTTCTTTCATATTAGTTTAACATATTTATCAATCTATCTCCCAAGACCTGTTCCTCCAACGCTCTCTCTTTCTCTCTCTCTCTCTCTCTCTCTCTCTCTCTCTCTCACTCTCTCTCTCTCTCTCTCTCTCTCTCTTTCTCTCCCTGACTTCCGCGCTCCACCGGATTTTTTTTTACTTTAAGATTATGTTATAACACAATGAGTGTGAACAATTTAGCAAATCGGTAATGAAAACATGACTTGTCCTGCTTATATTGATCCCCATCACTCAGGCCAGCAAGTGGGCGTGACCTCCATCCTAGTTCCAGTATTATCGTGATTCTCTCATGATTGTGCTGCTGCAGACACAAAAGTTGGTGTTGTTTTGTTTTTGTCACAGAATAATCTTGTCTACCCGACCTGCCGTAAACCCCTACGGTACACCAGAATCTCCTCTAAGTGCATACGACGGGTCTGTCCCCTGCCGGAACGTCTAGTAAAGTATCAGCTGTTAAGCGGTGGGTAAATTTGAGAGGAGAGGGGGTTGGGGGGGGGTAGCGGCAATATGGTGCAAAATTCTACAACATCTGACCTCAGCATGAGACGATCGACCGAGTCTATAGGGAATGAGATTTCAACAAGAGTAGCGGAACTTTCCTGGTGTCTCTCCACTATCTTATGAATACAAATATTACAGTCTTTTAAAATTTATGCGATAGATTTATTTTGAAGATAAACTTTTTATTTAGCTCTATAGTTTTTAAGTTCTAGATGTCAAATCGTTTATAAAAAGTAAGAAATTTACCCTACAATCTAGGTCTCGATTACAATAACCACTATAGTATTTTGGAGTGTTGTCTTCTGGAAAAGGGACATTACTCTTGTTTTACCTCTAATCTCATTCCCTATTGCTGCAAGGCAAGTTACAGGTTCCATCAATGAATTATAATATTCAAAAGAAATTTGATAATTTTACGTTACTGATAACTACTGTGTTTGTATTAATTTCGTGGTACCACTTGACATATTCAGTTTAGCTTAACAGAGCAACCTCGAAACCCAATCTTAATTATCGTTGAGTCTAAATCAATTTGCTCTCAGTCTTTAGAACTTAGGCTATTAGTGCAACTTGTGAGACGAGTTTATTGTAACAGTGTGAAATATTGATTCATTGATTGAAAGTTCAGGTTGCCCTACCCAGTCAATGATGGTCACCTCTCTCTTGGTGGGTTCTACCGTATTTCTCGTCTTGTGTATATTGTTCTAAAAATCTTCCCTACTGCCATCCAAGGCATCGACCAAGCTAACGTCAGTTTGCTTTAACCAGTTGATAACTAAAGAGAAAAAAAACAGAGCCCCAATCCATACGTATCCCCATCTTAAGATCTTTAATAGGCCGTAGTAATTCTGTTTCTAGATTCTTTGTGCTCTGCTCATAGCCATGTTCGTAGTAAATTTTGGATACCGGTACAGCAACGCTGGAGCTGTCTCTTGCCTTGGAAATTAAAAATCAGAATTGAAGCGCTGGTTTCATGCCGACAATTCATCTAGGCATATAATTATCTCGCTTATTTCTTCTATGTTTCCTTGTAAAGCGCTTAAGGGATTCGCTGTATAAAACAGTCTTTTTTATTCAACTGTTTTACCGCCTGACTGAAAACTGCTGTAGTTAGTTTAAAGCTGTAATAAAAGAAGACGTCATGTACTTTGACATTTTGATTGTAGTGGTATGGTCTTATTAGAGTGAGCTCTGTAACTCAGTATGTTTCCTTTCTTTTTCTTTGCTTGTTGATCCTGTGAGAAAAAAAAAGAAGAAAACTACGGACAGCAAAGTATTTTTAACTACCCCCCCCCTCTCTCTCTCTCTCTCTCTCTCTCTCTCTCTCTCTCTCCCTTTCTATCTTGCTCTCACTCCTTTACCCTATCCCCCGCCTCCTTCAGCTTCAAGAAAACAATTTGAATGTGTACAGAATTAGGTCTAATATAAAAAAATAGTCTTTGGTCTCTATCAATAATACATCTTGATCTGCTCTTTAAGTGTAACCCTTTCTCTCTGTACCTGCTATCTAACGTTATATCTCTCTCAGTCCTTCTCGCGCAGTTTTCTCCCCTTTCAATAACACCAACAACTCAACAACCGACCAATCAGCGCGCAGCTACAGAATGGAAATGGGGCGCGTCGCAGCCAATGACAATCAGACCTCAGCAAATCTAGCACGCCCCTTTCTTGCCTTGTCTCACCCTCTCTCTTTCTCACCCACCCACTCTTGTGGGTTTGTGACCGAACAATCCGCCTGTTACGCAGCAGTAATGCAAGCAAGAGGGATGGAGAAATAAACACTGAGACAGACGGAGAGACAGATTTTACAGACGTACAGACAAGGGTGGGCGCGAGGCAGCTCGAGACGGCACTGTCTAGGCGGCGGGAGGGGGCGCCGTTTTTGTGACTGCCCGTAGAAAGTGGGCTGGACTTGGAGTGGGACTGCAAACTTGTCCAGATATTATTGTCAGTTGGGAAAATAAGCACTGATTTCAGATGGACTGGAAGTGGAAGCAGAGAACTGATTTGCTAGGAATGGAAGGGGGTGGTCTAGATTTCACCAAGTGGTAGAGGCAGGAGAAGGCACGGGGAAGGGAGGGGAGTACCTGCAGTTAAGCAGAAATGAAGAGAACGAGAGGAATGGACACTTTTTTTTTATAATTGGCAAGGTGGGGCTAGAGAAATGAGAGAAGATTTGGATTGAGAAATTCAGTGAAATTGTTGAAATATCCCCCCCCCCCTTCTCTTCCTCTAGCTGCCCCCCTCTTTTCATAATTCTGCATTGAATACTATTCCACCGTACATTCCCCGCTCCTCTTCTAATGCAGAATTTTGTTGGGTGCTTGGAGAAGAAATCTACTCCAGACGAAACAGAGAGAGAAAGAGAGCGCGCGAGTTGAGAAAGAATCCAATCGGAGTGTGTGATTCTCTCTGCTGTCTGTTCATCTCTAGTTGGACTGACTGAATGAGTGCTACAGCGATAGGAAAGCATCCGCGGTGTCCATTTGGTGCATTCAGCGCTACTCCAGCAGGAAGAGTTTAGACATCTAGCAGGCGCGTGCTTACTTCTTCACTAGTTCACACTTCACCAACTTCACAACATCTACATTGTAGATCTAGATATACATTTGTTTTCTGATTTCTATTGCAAATCTGAAAAAAAAAAGAAAACATTTGAAGAGCTGTAGGATTTCAATATTTTTATTGGTACACAGTTGTGTTAGATATGATTTTCTTAGACCACTACGGAACCAATATTTACGTGTGTAGAAATAGTAACCTGTTTTATTTCTTATATAATTGCTAGTATTTCTTCAGATCTGTATGGTGGTGATCTTATAATATACCGTTTAAAAAAGTGCAGGCGGTACTTACGTATTCCCTTCGCGGGTGAAATTTTTGTGTAAACTGTTTTATTTACAGTTTCATATTTCTAGATCTAATTTAGAGTTGTAATTTGTTTTTTTTTTTGTTTTTTCTTTTTTTTTTTTTTGTTTCTATAATCTATTCATGCAAAACGCGATAGTCAAATACCGATCCCAAACAAAATCTAAAGGTGTTAATTTTTATTTAAAATTCTATCTAGCCCTTGTGTTTTCTTGGTGCATACTCAATGGGGATCAGCTGTGAATACGTTCTAGGACTAGCACTAGATCTAGATCTATCCGATAGTCTAGTAGGGGCCTAGACTTCTAGCTTAAGCTCCTACAGCTATTCATTTAGTTACGTTGATAAGTGACAACAGTCTTAGATGCTTTGGTGGTTTTTTTTTCAATCAGTTCAGAGTTATTGGGCGGCCTTCATAATATATTGGATAAGAAGATAAGGCTTGGGGAAGACTTTTTCCCTTCTTGTTTGATAGTTTAACGGTCTAAATTAGAGTGGAGGCCCAAACTCAGCGCCCATGTTGTATTTATTTTCATTTAGAACATTTTTTCTCGAAAACATTTCAATTTGAGACGAAAGTTTCACAGCTCAAATCACATGTTGTCATTTATACGCCTACTGCATGTTCAGCATTTAGATCTACTCTATGAAAGGAAAAACAATAGCTCAGTAGACTAGAAATAGTTTAAGACATTCTGATTTTCTTGTAAACTGGATGCTAATTTTAATTTTCGATATTTGCAAAACTATGACATGTTTCCGCTGTTCGATAAGTAAAATAAGTTTGGGAAGAGTCAGGGTGATTACGCTCAAGTGCTGTAATGTCGTTAGTGTTGCATCGTTTCTAAGTATCCTGTACTTTGTTAGTAATTATAACCGCACTCTAACTTCGATAGCTAATTGAATAATCATCTTAATATACTTGACACGGCATTTTTGATCGGCTATCGGCCTGGAGTCTAGAGTGATACAACGACTCGTCTAGATCTAGATTTTGAGACCTTGGTTTCTTTATCCTTTTATCCTAATCAACCCTAGATCTAATCACGCAGTAACTTATAACTCTGATCTCTACGGATCAAACAGGGATTATCGCTGTAAGCGGACATAATCTACATCACCCGCAATATGGACATTGCATCATCTGAGTGTTTGTCTAGGTTTTCAACGCCTGAAAACAAACAATGTTCCCGTTTACATGTTAGAGTAGGAGATAATAATGCCTACTGCAGCCTGCAGCAGTTCAGTACATTGCATCTACTTAATGCCAAGTTTTATTGTTGTAATGAAAATGTCAAACTGCCAGTGGTTCTGATAGTAGCGCTGAAAAACTTCTCATGATACTATGAAAAGCGTTGATGATCTAACTCCAATAAATCTCTTTGCTTATTGAATTGCGTAAAATTATGTTTATTAGATAGGAAGTTTATTACACAATTCGGCTTGCTGTGTTTAATTCTCCTGTACAATACACCGATCTGATTGTGCGCAACTAATCTAAACTAAACTAAACAAATTAGGCATGAGTCTAGATGAGGACCCCCCCCCAACACACATACACACACACAAATTCTCTTAATTTTACCAGTTGGGAGGTAACATAGTCGACTGCTAGTAATTCTTTAAAGATGATAACCTTTTTTTTTTAGGATCCGATACTACTTTTAAACCCTTTTTTTAAACGGCGTTATTTCCTCTTTAAATTTACTACATATTAAGGAGGCCAGCAAATTATGTAAGCAATTTCTTACGGTTTTTTTTTATGTGCTCTTATAATCGCTCTCAGAGACCGATAACATTTTTTTTTCAAACTAAGCAGCCTTGTTTTCTCATTGAAAGAGCAAGATTAAAAATTCTAAAGCAAAGCAAAAACAAAACAAAACACCAAAAACCCGTGACTTGCTAACATTTTCAACTTGTGCAGTGACAAGCATGCTGTTCATCTCACACCGTTCGGGGCAGTGATGTTTACGCTGCCATTCAGCCATGAAGTAGAACGGCATTTCTCCTTGTTCTGTACAGACCTCAGACACTAGACATAGGAGGTACGCAGGGTTCCGTGGGTGGATTCCTTTTCTTGCTTGTTCAATCGAGGTGTTTATTTCTAAATCAAGATCTTTACTCGAGCATAGTTCTTTTTTTTTTCGCTTCGCTTTATTGGGGTTTTCTGATCAGATATTACACTTTAAAGAGAAGAAGATCAAGACGCAATCACACAAAATTATCACCATAACTACTAGACATTGTAAGGCTTAGCAGGGCGTGCTGGGTATCAAAATATTAGAATAATAGCTCAGGTTAAGGTTGAACAAAAAAACATGAAAATCTGAACACTTTATGAATGATTGACTGCGGGAAACTTTGAACCTTTGCTCTCTCGCTGAGCGCCTTGGGGTGTGGAAGATTCGAAGCTATCGGCCTTGTTTCTATGATTTCATCCTACTTGATGCCGCCGGCTACATCTTATTTTATTTTGTTGTTTTTTTTCTTCTGCCTCTTGATTTCCACGGCATGAAGCGTTAAATGTCTTAAAATTAATTAGAAATGTAACAAAAAAAATGCTTTCTTCTCTCATGTCTATTCAGAGAGCGGATGAAGCAAGTAAAACAACTGTTTGAAATTGTCTTTTTTAAACGGAATTATTGATCGAAATTTGCTGCCCCACACTGTAACAGTGAATTGAAGGACTCTGAACTGTAAAACAGACACGGTGTTTTCTTCGGATTAACCTGGACCAGACACCCAGAGGTGAGCACTATATCTCTGTGACGAGCTTGGCAAAATCTGAGTGGTTTTTTTTTCAGACTTTGTTACTCCCCTTAAAACCGGATTCTTTTCAATGGACGATTCTTCTGAATGATCACAACAACTAGGGAGGATTTGAGGAGTTTTCGGACATCTCCAATTTGACCAGCTTGTTACTGAAAATACTAAACTTTTCCTTCACTGCTCGAGCCAAGCCAAGTTCAAAGGTAAAACATTGCCGACTTTCATCTTTATCAACGAACAGATGTATTACTCTGATTTTGGAGGTAAGTGTCACCCTAATATTTTCGATTTAGTAATAAATGAACCGTGTTCGAGGATTCGACCATATTTCTATTGCATGTAACGTTAAAAAATACGAGTATCTTTTCTATTAGATCATTCCCAGCCTTTCAAATCCTTGGTTTTAATTTTTAAATTGTAAATGTTAGACGTGGGTCTTTTTAGAGTATAGTCTATAATTAAATGACTGGGTGTCTTGCGTTCAAACGGTTAAAAAAACTATGAGACGGAATTTGAAAAAAAAAGTTAGTGTCAAGTTTTAACTGAGGCCAGATTAATATACACATCACATTACACGTTGAAGACACAACGCTGTTCGTAACAACATTAGAAGCTTTGCAGCGCTGCTATTAGAAACACAACCAGTTTGACATTTTTATCACAACACTAAAACTTGGCACTAAGTATATCCAATGTACCTCTAATCGCATTGAGAACATACGTGGTAACACGGTTTTGTTCTTTTTTCACCAAAGAATTTTCAAATCAAAAGTATTAACATTGTGACAATGAATGAAAGCTTTTTTACACAACACATTTTTAAACTACAGCTGGTAAGACAATCACAAGACTTCCAGTGTGCGCGATGAACAAACCATTTGGCAAGCATTAGATAAATCGAAAGGGCTTTACTGAAATAAACAAACCTTATGCTTGAAAATTGATAAATACTGTCCTTTTCTACGTAAAACTCATTTCCCATTTCCAGATTGTCGAAAATAAATCAATTACCCAAGGATGTTAAGGAAAGTGTCGCGAAATAACTGCTGTAGTTTATATTTAAAGTTCTGCATTGTACATGTACTATACTTGATGAAGGTGCTAGACAGATTTTGAGACGAATGTTTAGAATCATTGGTGTTAGATGTTACAACTCGAGACTATTAGAACCGACTGTAAACATTGAACTGAGTATTAATGATAATACTCTAAATGACTCACAGAGTCCCCGAGAATGTTCACATTTGCAAACCTGTCCGCTCATACATGCACGCCAGATCAGTTTATTAGATTATATAAAAATTCCGATACAAATTTATTGAAGAACTCACATCTTCCTCAATAAAGAAAGATGAAATCTTTACTTAGTTATAGCACCAGTTTATAATGGTTATAATTTTAAAAGCGCTTCGGTGTCGCTGCACTTTGGAAGTTTCGAAAACTATTTAGGAAACCTGAAAGGTGACTCGCACCAAATACTTCATATTGCTATGCCTTCAAAGGTTAATTTTATAGCGTGAACTGCACTCTTCTCGGAGAGATACCAAATCTACGTTATGAAAATCTCACAATACAGACTTTAAGCAGCAACGCGTGAGTATGACGGGAACGTCTGTGCGTCAAAATTTTAGAAACTGGTTTCATTATTTTTATAGTTTCCTCAATCTGCTTTCCTGATTTTCACTTACGCGTAGCTAGACACGGTGCGTGTGCTTAAGGTCTCCAATGTCCAGTACTAAAACCACACACTACTTTGCTTCAAGTAAGATGTACCATGGCTCCCAGGCTTATTTTTAGAGAGGGTTGTGTGGAGAGGAGCACCAGAGGCTAGCCCACCAAGCAAACAGTTATCTTGATCGAGCTCGGTGTTAACTTTGAAAACTTCCGGTCACGCAAGCCTTCTAATCGGAAAGAAAAGCTTTACCTTGTGTTTTACGGTAGACAATATTGCCGTCTAGCCTTCAGTAAATTATTTTGCTTTGCTCCTTGCAATCCAGCACAGCTTTTCACCTAGTCTATCCACCTATATACCTATCAATCCATTTAATACACATATATATTCATCTTCTCTCCATAAACACATACGTTTATGCTTAAGATATACACCCGCCATATTACATTATGAACTCATTAATTCATCTTTAAATTAACCCCATTCTCTTCTTCTTTTCAAAAGTATCTTATTACTATCAGCATGACCTTTTTCGCTCAGTTTCTCACTTCTCATTCTCTCAGGCTCTCTATCA
>BMAT01013001.1:96227-108703 GCA_019649035.1 Elysia marginata | reverse complement strand
CGTCAATGTGAGCGGCATATGCGACAGTAGTTGGTCTCCTCCTCATCCTCCTCCTCACCACCAGATGGCCACCACCAAGGCAACAACATCTGGAGACCAACACCTCGCCTGACGAGGCTACAGTTGCTGTTGATATTCTTCGGGAATTTCCAACCATTCCTACCTTTGATGAAGCAAGAGTTGAAACAAAATCCGGGTCTTTGATCAGTCGCTTTCAAAAGAAACATTAATATTCAGCGAAAATGCTTTTGAGTAGCAGAAACTTTTGAAAACGTAAATTAAATTTTGTAATCAAATGTTTACACGTTTCCATGTAATGTTCAAGGAGGAACAAAATTTTAACATTAGTTAATCTATTTTTGCCTAAAATAAATCAATTATCATATCGGCCCCCGTATAACAACGGTTGAAATAACTTTTTAATGATCAGCACAATCATCACCATCACTACCTCTCTTCTTCTTCTTCTTCTTCTTTTTCTTCTTCTTCTTCTTCTTCTTCTTCTTCTTCTTCTTCTTCTTCTTCTCCTCCTCCTCCCCCTCCTCCTTCCTACTTGTGGGGATCAAAGAGCTGGTTTGAGAGAGAAATCCATGCAGAATTTGTATTATGTGCGGTAGCTTGTCGACTTGGTTTTTGAATGAGTTAATACTTGGGGCAGTAACAGTGATTTTCGGGAGGCTATTCCATGTCTCAACTATTCTAAGACTAAATAGTTTTTTCTTGTATCTGGGTGGCAGTTTTGTTTTGCGAGTTAATAGCAATGACCGCTTTGTTGAATAGAAGATAGTCTTCAACATTAACGTTATAGAAATTATTATTGTTTTTACTATTATTATTATTATTATTATTATTATTACTTTTATTATTATTATTATTATTATTATTATTATTATTATTATTGCTATTATTATTATTACAGACAGAGGGAGAGGGAAAACTTTACTTAAGACAACCATATGATAAGACTGTAGAGGGTATATTTATTCAGAATTATGCAGTGCCTATCCTCTCCTGCAGTTTACTTTCTACTAGAAACCAGCCGTTTCGAGCTAGACCGGGAAAAATTCAATAACGCTACAATTTCACATAATGTAAAATCTCAAATTTCTTATGCTGGACTATGTTTGGCAGAAGATGGTTATTTTATCATGTCATAAAATGGTTTCCCTGTGGAGAGTCATTTTCGGAAGTAAGGCGTCAAAATACAAAGATAACATATGTCATGCCCGTTTAAAAGACTACCAGTTGTATATCTTTTCACCGAATAGCTTTACTTCAAAATTTTTATTTTAAAAAGTTGTAAATTTATATAAGTAAACTTTTCTTAAATATTTTCCCTGGACCAATGTTTCGCTTTAATTGAGTTCATTTGTTATATTTTCTCTCGTTTATAAAACTTTCTTTTACTCTAAGCCTGCATGGCTTGAGATTATAAATATCAAAGAACCGGTGGTGTAAGAAGAATCCAGACTAATGGTTAAAAGCTTCATCCATACTGAAAGTGAAGTAGGCTTAATATAAAACAGGGAAAAACAAACTAAATTTATATTTCAACATCACGGACTGGCCCTTGTGTCACTTTGCGCATGTGTTTGAGGCGGTTTGACTCTGCAAGCTGGTGACTTCCGGTAGAATGGCAGAAAGCAATAGGAATTCGCCATCTTGTTTGAAATTGACCTTTTACTTCCGGTCTGAATCGCGATTGTTAATGACGGTTTAAAAAATAAGAGTAAACCGTGGAGCGCTTTCAGTGGATAATGGAGGAGATGGCAAAGGACGTGCCTAATAGGCAAAAGTAAAGGACACCGTAGAAATTAAATGATGTACTGACAGGGAGCGGGAGGGGGGGGGTCTTAATCAACTCTAGAGACAGTCTGGCACTAAAGGAAAGCGAGAGAGAGAGAGAGAGGAGGGGGGGAAGCTACAGTTATCGGGAATAGTTTGTTTAGTATTAGGGGAACTTACATGATGCCAACAAGACGAGTCAAATTGTAACGTCTTTTGGCTGTTTTTAATATCGTCTAATGAACTATAATTCTAAATAAGATTAAGGGATATGGGTTTTTGAGAATCAGAAATGAAAGGGAGAGAATTTTTGAATTTTTAATGACTTATAGATTACGAAGTAATTTTAATGTGATTTAATTTGTCAGCAACATTTTTTAAAAGTTTATGGGAACGCCAATTTTTTTAAAATCCCTTATTGTGATAAACTGACGTGTTGTGATTGTTTTTAAAAGATGTCTATAAACTAAGGATATCGACTTTAAATAAAACACAATGTATCTAATACAAACATCACCCAATGATATAAAAATATGATCAAGATAAAACAGCTGCTCAAGAAAGAAGATACTTTTTCTTTGCAAAATTTCCATCTCAAATCCCATGTTTAGGGACTGTTTTGTTTCATCCTTGTTCTCTTTGTAATCAGACATCATTGTGAGCGACCAGGCGTCTAATAGACCACAAAGTCTTGCTCTCTGGCGCATAGGTTCTCAGTTTCTTTGATACAACAGATACACACAATGTTGGAAATACAAGAAACTTGAAGCAGAACAAACGGACGGAAGTCCATAACTCTAGGTATTGGGAGAATACAAGTCGCGCCGGAACAAAGACGTCAGACGTATTAGTTTCTCTGATTTTTATCTTTGGCATTTTTGGTTCTGGGCAAACGGAACTCAGCACCAAGATAAAAACTAATGAGAACTAATTTTCCTAGGTCTTTTATGCTTCAGTCAGCAAGTACAATTATTCTTTTTAGAAGAAAACGTGAATTTTTGAAAGAATCTTCTCCTATTAGGCGAAAATAAAATAAACAGAAGACAGAAGGTGCAGGGATTTGAGATTTAAATGAAAAAAAAACCGGGACTCTTTGAAAAAGATAAAGACAGCAATCCAGAGATATCCTATGACTTTTTGCTTCCAAACTTTGGACAATCATTTTAAGTTCTTTAATTGCATCTTACATTTAAGAATTCTAAATTAATCACTGATTTTGTGTGTTTTTTTCTGCAATTTTCATCCCATGAGATGACCGTCTCACAAGCTATATAGAGTATAAATGAAAGATTTGTGATGTCCTAATGGAGGCGGCATCACTTTGGCCTCCAATGTCAACATTTGGGCGATGTTCGGATTTTATTTGTACAGGCAACATCATCATAATATGTTTGGAGTAGTCGCTTTTAATTGTCGGGTGTCCACCGCTTATATCTTGTTATCCCGTTTCATGGCGCTGAATTCATTACAGGTGGGCGGTTTCAATTATTCTTCTTGAACAGAGCGGGTGAAAACGACAGACAATAAGCACTTAATGCGCGGAAAAAAAAAAACTGAGAAACATGAAACGCTTAAAAGTGGGGAAAACAGTTTTAGTGTGTTTGTTAAAGAAGGGATTGGTTGATTTAGGACTCTTGCTAAACGATCGGCTCCGAAGAAGGTCTGACTTCAATAACCCAACTCTGGCAGCTAACTGAAATAAATTCACCGACTTCGCACAAGCCTTGTTTGTTCTTTCATCTATAGATTTAAACAAAATAAAAATAGTAGAGTGATCTAGTTCCTCAAAAATACGGAAAGAATAAAAGAAAAACTAAGGGTACTAGATAACCCGCACGCAAAATTCAAGGTACTGAGCTTACGTTTGGTTGGTATCCTACTTTGTCTTTTTTAAAAGTATGATTTTTTTGAGTTCTACGTTTTTGCATCATTTCATACTATTTTTTCAACAGTTAATCATGGAAGAATTAAAGGGTGAAACATCTATTAATTTCTCTCATTTACTGGCTATCCGAAATTATAAATATTTCGGGTTACATCTTTCCACTACAAAAAAAAAACTGGAAGAGGTTTATTCTTCAGACTATGTAATAATCAGCTCTATGAATTGGACATTTTCCATTCTAAAGAATTTTCAGAATACCTCGTTTATAATTATTAAAACCACTTTTTAATTCAAAAACTGTTCGAGAGTCAATCCAAAAAAAAAAAAAAAAAAAACGAGGTATGAAGAAAATCAGCTACTTCCTTTTTGGCACTTTCCGACCGTCTGCCATCCAAAACGCATTTCCTCTCCATTGTTCTGTTTCTATGTCTGTCGTTTTCTCTCTCATCCTTTTGTCTGCTCCATCGAAAGATCCGTCAGCGCTTTTCACATTGAACGATTTAAAAAATAACGTTAGGCCAGAACGTCCGTTTAAAAAGTAAAAACACGTCCAAGTCGAGAGAGAAAGAGAGAGAGAAATGTAGAAGAAATAGAAAGACAACAGGCATAACAGTGAACCAGCAGAGGAGAACAAACGGAGAGGTGTTAGCCTCAACCATCCCGTGTTTATGGGAGGCCGCCCATTGTACGCCGCCAGACTACAACTTGTAATCTTCACTCGCTTTTCAAAGGCAGAAATTTTCCATTTTAAAAGCCTTTAACACTGCTCTTGGGTGCGCGCCTGCGAGTATAAATTCATGTTTAAACCGACCCGAGAACCCTTCACCACAAGCTCAAACCGCGGTCGACAAATCCGTGCGCTTGTCTCCCTGGACAGGTGAATTACCGGCCCTGACAACTAACTCTTGGCGACAGTAGATGGTGGCCTGCGGGGTTGTCTCCCCCTCTCCTACCCTGCCCAGGTCCTCGTGATGCCGGAATTCTGATTGTGTTTCTTCTCTGGCCGATCCATCTTCATCTCGAGCATCTTGAGAAGCTTTGTCCGTCTCTCATTCGGTATCAATTTCCGTGGAGCCTCTTATGCGTTCTGTGCAAATATTCTCAACAACTAACAGGACAAGCCAACGCTGCAATGTTCACGATATCCCCTGAACGCCAACTCTTCTCGTGGTAGCAAATCTTGTCATCGAGACAAACGCATGCTTGGTGGAAATCTTAACTCTGAAAAGAATAGTAATAACATTCAGACACAAAAAAAATGAAAGTTGAGTGGAGGAGACAGATGGAGAAAAAATATTCCTGAGAGGATAATGTCCGCATGGATGTATTCCTAGTTGTTCATGAATTTGTCGTTTTTACCCTGAATTTATCAACAGAAGGCTTTTTGCACTTTTCCGCTCTATGAACAATGTCTTTGTTTGAAACTTTATCATAACTTCAACTTAGACTGACCTATTCATCTGAACACCTTTGTTTAATAAGTAACATTTTTTGCAATATTTCTTAGTTATTTTTTTTTTGGAAGAACCATTTGAGACGCATTTTAATTAGTCTCAATAATACCTCATGTATTAGGTATTAAGTTATTGTCGTCCATATCACTTACGATCTCATTAAACCTTACTTTTCTGTATAAAACTTAATCTGCACCGCCTGTTTCTACAGTAAAATTCTAGAAACCGAAAGAATCATAAATTTTCGTTCAGCAAGATCAACATATTTGCTGCCCTAATTGCCAAGGGCAGGAAGTAAGAGCAAAATATTTAAAATCTTTATTTGGCTTTGAGTTAGTGCACTGTTTTTATTGAGCGAAAAAGTTTTAGAAGTTTAACTATACAAGCACGGCTGCGGAGAATCGTTATATGAGACTGTGACAAAAGGTCGCCATTCTATCGGTTGTGATGGTGGACGAAGTATTGTAAGGCATAGCAAAGAAAATAAGGCTTTCACACAAAAGCTATTGCCTTTTATCCATCTTAAATTACACCGTTTAGTGGTGTTGAAAGGTTTATTCAAAAAGATCTTACGGTTTAAAACAAATGAAGGAAAAACAAAAATTAGTAAACTGTCGGTTATAATGATGGACAAAAATTTTGTCCTGCTCTACAACCGATCAATTTTTAAATGCGATCGTTTCTATATTTCTTGATCAATTCAACTGAAGTTCCTGACAATGCATTATAATGCAAATTAAGCCATTATGACAGTACTGCTAGTTTCTATGACACTTCTGAAAGTTCTTTGTCCCCTTTTAAAACCGACAGAATAACGAAGTTTGACACAGTCTCATATACAGAAAAAGTACAAGATCAAAAACATACTCAAAGGATATCAACAGCAGCAACATCATAAACCGTACGGTATTCTTTACTTCTTGCTTTTTTATTTTTCTCTCTTTTCCAGACCGTAAACCGTTAATGAATGGCTTTCCTCACGTAGGGTATCCCACTATGCCGCAGTTCTCCAACTTCTTCGGCATGCACCATCTGATGCAGCCCATGGCGATGGCGTCCCACATCGGAGGGCTGAGACCCCATCACCACCAACAGCAGCAGCAAACACAGCAGCAGCAGCAACAACAACAAGTCGAGGCGAGCTTAGAGCGGGGTAAACTCGAGAGATCCAATTCAGATTCCGGTCTTGTATCGCCAAAGTGAGTGCATTCATTTTATACGATCATTTCATCTAAATCCTACTCAACACTCTATCGAAATTACATACGTGTATCTAAGCCCGACAACAGTGAGTGCATCAATAGTTGAATGTACAAATTGATACGTATACAACTGAAATAAACGCAAAAATAATCTCGAAATGGTTACAATATATCCAAAAATGCGCATAGTCATTCCAAAAGTATGGCTGAAGTTATTCTATCGCCATGCTGGTTTCTGTAGTGATCTCCCCTGAAACTTTGCGGCGAACGAAGAGCCGTGAGCCAGCAATTCGAGGTTTTGTTTTAAACGTTTGATAAAGGTTGCGCGGATTTCTTCTATGATTGAAGAGTCACAGGAAATGTATTTGCATAGGGCGAATAGATGGCATTTTAAATTCGAGGTGTCTGAAATTTTACTCTCCAGGGGTATTGTTTGATGCGTATCTGTTGCTGGTATTAGTACAGTGACAACTTTTAAGTAAAAAATGTTTTATTGCAACTTTTTTAACTTATGTTCTCAACTTCAAAAGATTTTTCTTATTTAAATGGAAAGCAAAAATATAACGTTAACAAAAACATTTTTTTATGTAGAACGATAAGCTAAAGTATTAAAACATGCAGAAAAACACTTATGGATGCGAAGCTTAAGATGTTTGAAACAGAAACCCGAAGAAGAAAGAAGATTTTTGGTGACACTGTTTGCGTCCATCGATCTTTATTCGCATTTATTGAAGGCCGTCTTTAAATTTTCTTATGACTTCACGATGATGCATTTCTCTGGAGAGGCAACTTAAAAGATAATTATTGACAATAAAACGGTATGGTGTTTAAAGGCTAATGAAGGTATATTATACACTGGAAATAAAAGAAAAGAATAATGAAACTGGTTTGAGAACTGAGTAGCTGGCCTGATTGTCCAATTTGACTTGACACGTCATGATTTCTGGAAGCAATGCTTTCGAAGAAACGCATGTTGTATCTGCAAAGATAACGTGACATATCTTCAATGATGTTTCCTTTGCAATTTGATGTGCAATAACATGGTGTTTTTTATTCATAAAAAATAAGAAAATTCTGTAAATCTAACACTCACTTTTTTCATTTATTTTTAAAGTGAGCTCTATTCAATTACAAATTACTTCATTAACTATAGCTGCTTCTTTTGATCTTCTGGGCTAAAATCTTTCAAGTGATACTGGAAAAGCTTCATGCCAAATTTGTTGCTTTTGTGCAGCAGGTTTCCTTTTTTGCCGTTAATTGACTGGACTGATAATCTCTCCAGGCGACTCGCGCCTGAACAACAAAAAAGCTCTATTGTGTGGAATCTAAGACGGTCACTTTTCTGAACAAAAAAAAACAACAAACAACTCTATTGTGTGGAATCTAAGACAGACACTTTTCTGAACCAAAAAGCTCTATAGTGTGGAATATAAGAAAGTCACTTTTCTGAACCAAAAAGCTCTATAGTGTGGAATCTAAGAAAGTCACTTTTCTGAACCAAAAAAACTCTATAGTATGGAATCTCGGACAGTCACTTTTCTGAACAAAAAGCTCTATAGTGTGGACACTAAGACAGTCACTTTTCTGAACAAAAAGCTCTATAGTGTGGAAACTAAGACAGTCACTTTTCTGAACAAAAAAAATTAACAGTGTGAAATCTAGGACAGTTGCATTTCTGAACAAAAAGCTATATAGTGTTGAAACTAAGACAGTCACTTTTCTGAACTAAAAAGCTTTATAGTGTGGAATCTAAGAAAGTTACATTTCTAAACAAAAAAGCTTTATATTGTGGAATCTAAGAAAGTCACTTTTCTGAACAGAAAAAACTCTATAGTGTGGAATCTAAGACAGTCACTCATTCAATGTCCGAAACGCCAGTGGTAGAAATGATGTCCTCAGGCAAAGGAAACTTGAGGTTGGATCAGAAATATCTCAATGCCGAAGAACAAAGGAGAGTATCCAATGTGAGGAATATCTCTACATTACCAAATGAATATTGGAAACCAGAGACAATCGTTGACAAAATGAAGGAATATCTCCCTCCTCTACATCTGGCAGAGAGTGCTCCATGCTACCCTTATGATGTAATCTTTCTGTCTGAATCGCCGGGGCTGTGGTGGGTGGAGTGACTTGCAGACACAAAAAGCAATATCTGTCCATGGTCGCTGGCGCCTGGGTCCTCACGCGAGGGATGGAGAGGCTGGGTAGAGCACTGGGGTGAGGATCAAACAGCGACAGGGGTTGATGTTTAACACCCGAGGCACAATTTGGTGGCAGTTTTTTTTCATCGCCCATGTTGTCGCACCTCAATGGAAAGCATAGATTTTCTTACAGTAAATACAAAAGTCTGAAAGCAAAACACAAAATCTGAAATACGAACTTCCGGGCTACTATAATAAGAAGCGGAGATATTTTGCCTCGCTTTCACGTGTTCAATTAGATCTTGAAAATTTATTCAACTCTTTGACTGCTAACAGAGCCTTTAAAAGATGTACTTTAAATATGAAAATCGTAAAACAAGAGGGATAAAAACGTTGAATTTCGACACGAGGAGCAGGATTATAATGTCTTAGATTGCTTCGTTTAGCGAACAATAATATTTCAGACTTACTGAAACAAAGAGGTTTTTGAAACTACTTTGACATCTGTTTCAGCTACCATCTTAATTTCCATTCTTTTGATTCAAATAGACTAGAATCCGTACAGATCCAAACAAAAAGTTCGGATGTTAGAGAAAATTAGTTCTATACCTGCATGCCGTTTACTAAAACTGTAACTTCCTGTGATGTTTGGGGCTGTTTTAAAATCTGGGACAATCTAGAAGTGTGGGTCCAGTGTCAAACAGAGAAGTATCATCGAAATCTATATGTTTTTTATTATATAGATATTTTATTGGTGTAAAAATTCTTTATCCCTGGTATTTTAATGACTCAAGGGGAATACAAAACAGCAATACAAAATGCATCGCATTTATATTGAGGTCACTAAAAAGTACTCACGCCCTAGCATACCAAAGCACCTAAAATGGGATGAGGGTAAGAAACGGTCTGTCAAGGATCATCAACAATTTTTTGTTATCTTAAAGATATCCCGCGAGGACACGGGAAACCGCAGGAGATTATCAAGGCTAAATAACATGCGATGAAGTTTGTATTGTACATTACCCTTGAGCTGGGAAACTTTCATAGATAAGTTAGTAATGACCGTCACACACACTCTCCCTCTCTCTCTCACTCTCTCTCTGCCTCCCTCTGTCTCTTTCTCTGTCTCTCTCCCTCCTCTCTCTGTCTTGGTTTATCTATCATAGAGCACCGCTACAGTCCATCCATCCAAATCACGGCCATTATGTGTCAATGTTTAAGGAGCTTCTCACATAGTGCTCTAAACTCATGAAGGGTCAGTTTTGCAGTGTCTTATCAACGAGCTCGCTGTTCTTTTATCAAAGTGTATCCATTGAAACAGTCCGGTTTACATGAATATCCAAACATTTATTTGTTTCCCGGTGCTGGCGGGTGGTTAGAGATGGAGGTGAGTGAGTGGGGAGAAGCACCAGGAGTTCGTTTCATGAGCATTGTATCTGGATACGGTCCGGCCTGGCACGAAAGTCCAGGTGCCAGATGGCCAGCACAGGTAGTAAACTCGCCTACTATCACGAGAGGGGACGGTCATAGGGTGCAAAGCTCTTAAGTCTTCATAGTGGCCAAATATAAAAAGGATAGCAGCACAGAACTATTACTTTTGACTAAATGGAAGTTTGGGGAAGAGAACATGTCTGTATATCTCATGATAGATAAAAAAAAGGGTTTGTGTTGTGTTTGACAGCTTTTCGATCTTCTTGTATGTCTATATTTCTTACTTTTAATTAATGTATGTCTGTGTGTTTATTTTTGTTTAAGAAGATGTTTGAATGGCTGAGCTGTTTGACATTGCAGTTGCAATGGGTTGGAAGAAACAAAAATGATAACTGAGGTGTTATAATGGTGAGCAAACTTGAAGGTTGCTGTATTCAGATGATATCTGACGCCTGGGTGGCCTTGCAGGGGATGTGAGAGTGTGGGAAATACTCTAGCATACCGACCTCATCAAGGCAAGGATGGAGAAAGACAGTGAGGCGATATTAAAATGCTAAGCTGATAAGTGAGGTGGACACGGCTTTGCATTTTATAATAAGATACATAAAAAGGCAGCCAGACTTGATAGACGAAAAGTGGTTTTTGAAGTTACAAAAATTAGGAAGGTTGGTGGATTTTTAAATCGGTGTGGTAGATATTTTTTTATGTTTTCACGTGCTTCTTATTCTGCATAGTGAACTTCACAACAACAAAAACCATGAAAGACAAGAAAAAATTGGACAGAATAGTCGGTCTTTGTTGATTGGTAATGAATGGTAATCATTTTTTTTTTAAAGTAAGCTACGTGTAGAGGAGAAAACGTCACTTTTGTATGTGGTAGGGCAATATCTTGCAGGGCTTGCAGGATATCTCGTAATTTCCCTCTTTAAAAAAACTCTCTCTGACTATCCCCTCCTTTTTCATTTCGTTTATGTAGCAGTTCTCCATCATGACGCCTTCAACTCTTTGCATCCTCTCTCATTTCCAATGATCTATTACGAGTGTTATTGGTGTGTCGTTTCTCTTTTTTTGGTCTGTCCATATGCTCTTACTATGTCTGTTTCCTCTCCCTCTCTCTCCACCTCTCTCTCTCCCTCTCTCTCCACCTCTCTCTCCCTCTCTCTCTCTATCCTTCTTTCTTTCCCACACCCTCTCTCTCTCTCTCTCCCCCATCCCGATCTGCCTCACTGTAAGCTTTCACTCACGGCTCCTGGTTGGTAGTGTGAAGCCCACCATTAGGATCGCTGCACCAGCAACATTCTCTCCAGCCACTTCCATTAAACTTGGCGTGTGGTCGACTCTCAAGCTAAGAATACACTCACGAACAGGTAGTACAAAGATGAAGATACAGAAGATACTGAGAGAAAGAAAAATAATTAACAAAAAATATGATAATGAGAGAGAGAGACAGAGAGACAGAGAGAGAGACAGAGAGAGAGAGTAGTGTTAAAGACACAAGAAGATTTATATCGCAGCTAAAGATAACGTAAAACCGTACATTGTAATTTAGATGTTAACAACTTGAAATTTAGCTATAATGGTATTTCCTTCAAAATATAATAATCGAAGATGCTTGTGATAAAAGTCTAAAATTACCATTATAACTTGTCTTTAAACTAGGTTGCAATATGAAGTATTGTTGTATTGTCAAGATATATACAAATTGCATGAGGATGACAAAATATTAGAATTAAAACGAAAACTAACTAATTGAAAAAAAACTTTATCAACATAATGGAACCATAATGGTTGCAAATAGCTTGAAATTTTGCTCTTGGCGATATTATAATTTATTTAAAAAGGATTATTAGACAGAGTGTAGATAAGCCTAATTTGTTTAGCCATAATAAGGTTTTAAAGATTTCTTAAAAAACCTCCTGTTTTTTTAAAACACTGAGAAAAATGTTCTTCGTTCGCAAAAAATACCTACAGATTACGCCTTCTCATGGGTTTTTAAAGATAATCTGGAAGTTTGTGGAAAACTCGTGTGTGGAAAAAACTGTCTTTTTAAAAACAAAATTAAAGTTAAAAAAAAAACATTATCATAACAAACAGATTTTGCTTTCAAAACCTGTTAGCGAACATTGAGAGAGTGTTCATTATGTTCGAAGAAATAACAGAAAGCAAGCACACAAAAAAAAACTTTTAATGGCCACACAGAAACACAATGATAAACTGAGAATGCAAACAGACAAAAACTCTAACATGGAAACCGACATTTATCACAAAAATCCCCATGCATTACAATGCAACTGTTGTTAGGACCATTGAAGCACAATTATCTCACCCTTTTCAAGAGTAATTACTCTTAGCCCACTTAGCAGCAGAGCTGAGCATTCTGGGGTGGATTTCCACCTCAAGTGCTGATCGGAGTGATCTCCCCTTGCTGTTCGCCAAGTTGCTCAATTAGAAGCCGTGAGTTCAGAGCTGTGGAAAATCATCGCCGGTTTTTTTTATAACAAGTTTCAATACTAGGAGGAATCGGGTAGCTGTTGACATTAATATATATATATATAAGAGAGAGAGAAGGGGGGGGGGG
>BMAT01013001.1:51602-68876 GCA_019649035.1 Elysia marginata | reverse complement strand
TGATCATTCCATACTTGTCAGTTGTCATGTTGGGACGGCCAATTGTGTCGCTGATGTGCAATGAAATCAAGCGAGTTCCTCTTGGCAAGATTTTGTGGTTTAAAAAACGAAGAAAAGCTCGCAAAAATCAAAGACATCATGTAATTTGATTAGATTAGCCAGCATAAGATTGACATGAAACTTGCAGTAGAAGCAAGCAAGTGCTGGACAAAGTTAGATTCTTGTTGGTTTTTTTTTCACAACAGAATGTGTTGGTATGACAGACAAATATAGGCAGAAAAATTTATCAATAAATTACGAGAGTAATAAAATGGGGTAAAGCTAGGGCATTTTTTCTTAAAATGATTAGAGAGATAAAGTTCCCGCCATGAGACGAAACAATCAGTATGGTGCAGTAAAGAAAGTATTGGGGTCACCCATTACAACTGTCTCAGTTCGCCATAACCTAATCAGTCATGACTCTCTGTTACTTGTGTACTTCTACTGATCCACAAAAATCCCGCTTTGATTTGTTTTCTCTCGTTGCCTGCTTCCCTTCACTTGTCCGCCAGTCTTGTTGTTCTTGTTGGATGAAAACATTGGCGTGGATTGGCGTATGCGAATGACTTAATAGTAAAAAAAAAAGCTGTTTAGGACGATTCAGTGAGGCTATTATCACTACTGCTATAAACGCCTGTGTCTTGATGTACAAGAAATAGTTATGCCAGTTTTATGTGTTGGCCAAAGACACGGCTACCTTTGTTGTCTCTGTATGCTTACGCATCACTCTCTTTTTACCAGTCTAATCTAATATAGGTTTGGGCCTTGTGACTGTTGTATTGTTCTATCTGGCTTGTCAGCTCTTCATTATATTTGAGGTTGTGGTCTCCTTTTCCTAAATTGTTTAAAATTTCACTCAACCTTATGACGTCCTTTAGAGCCTCCACTGCTGTTCTTAGTCTAACTGTGTATTGACAGCTTCTTCTGACTCGCCTCTGTTGTTTAAGATTTCTCAATTAGTACAACTATCTTCTTAGTCCCATCTTTCCTTTCTCACATGTTGACTCTGCTCTATATACTGCTGCAATTCTCTTATCAGGTATTTTTTACTCGCTTTATTTCATCCACCACTTGAACCATGGTAACATTTGTTTACTTAACAGCTGCTATTGTATTATACCTCCAAGTAACTTTGCGCTCTGTCCATCTTTCCGCAGCATTCTTTCAACGTCGCTTTCGGCGTCTTAAGAAAGGCATCCAAGGGTCATCAGAGAACGTGACGTCAGAGCCAGGCAAGGACCTGGAGAAGACAGAGAGAGATCGTGCTGAGTCCAGTCCTGAACCTGTCGTTAGAAATACCCAAGGTAGCTATTCTATAAGGAAACTTATACAGTCTGACTACGAATAGTTTTGAACAACATAAGTCATAAATAAAGAAATAATATTACTGTAGCTTACTATCAAGGCTTTGTGATTGCAGAAAACGTATCAAGGGTAAATAAAACCAATTTGCAGTTATAAAATCTAGACTTATCAAAACACCTTGCTGGAATCTCAGTGATGCTTGATTGCTTATTAATTCTCACCCGTTCCATCTGTTCGGTTCACCTCCCTAGACGCTGGTCCACATGACAGTGCGAGCGAGCAACCGACTGCCAACGCTTCAATCCTATCACAGCCAGAGCGAGAGAGAAAACCAGGTAACTGCACTCATAATTATTGATGCACAACCTTCAACTGATGGCTGTGTTTCTCATATTGTTACAACTATCAGGACTGCAACCTATGATGTAACAAAAAGCAAAAATTTTATTTGTTTTAACTTTAGCGGTATTGTTTTGGTGTTGCGACATTTGAAACTTGCCACTCATAGATACATTAACAAATTGAGTTCATTAATTGCTAATATCCGTGTTACATACTTTTTCTTCAGAATGCAATTTTTTTCATAACGATAATATTTAGGATGGGGAAAATTATAGGTAAAAGTAATTTCGTTTTAAAAGCTTAGATTCTGTCAAATCCATGGAAAACAACGTATTTCAGAAAACTAAGTTAAAGGGTAGCAGTGCCTGATACATCTGGATTAACATTTAGACATCTGAAAAGAACTGAGAGCAAGTGGTGCTTGCCTGGAAGTGTTTCCTTTCCTCAGATGCTGTTTATTCTCTAAAACTTGATATGAGAGCTTTCTGTCTTGATAAGCATATCGATCAAGCCGCAGGTTTAAAAAACTGAGTCCTCCGCCAGTCATCGAGGACACCTCGTGATACATAATTTATGATGATGCATCTGTAAAACTATTACATCATACAAAACATCTTCATTGCAGCGATGCTACTCGAATTAATGGTGTCTTCATAATTCTAAAACACTCTGCGACCATTCACCTAACCGGGGGGAACTTTGTAGCCGAGCTGTGGAAAGTTGCTTTGATTAATTGATTGAAATTTTTACAAGCACAGTCCATCATTAACGATGATCTCAGGGCCTACGATCTCTTCAGCTGTAGTTTATTTCGATACTTTAATCTTGCCAACCTATCTCATACATTAAAATCAAGTTTTTAAAAATCTTAGATACTATTTACAAGTTTTAAAAGTTTTAGTGGAAAGTTGCAGATGAGTTTTTTCTTTATAATCATTACACGATGCTTTCTATTCCTAACCTGTAGGTCATGCCGTTACGGAGACGTCTTCCTCCCCTGAGCGTGCTCCAGCACGACGTGAGACCTACGACCCGTATAGCACGTCACGTAGCAGTCCTCCAGTCACACACCACACGTCCTCATCCACAGCCACGCGTCACACGCCGCCAGCCACAAGTCCTATAAAGTTCCCGTTCCATCAGATCGTCTCTCCGACCCAAGACGTCTAGAACGATAGCAGACACCCGTAGACTAGTAGGAGAACGTGAAGGAGGGCGGGTGTTTTACGTCGCAGAGGTTGACAGTAGAGCTGATGTGGAGAGCTATTAGAAAACTGAGAAACATGACCTAAAGTCTCCATTGATGATTATAACGCAGATGATGGTTTGTGGCGTTACATGGAGAATACCACAATAAACTGCTTTAAAAAATCACACTTACATACATATCGCACAGTTTGGCTGATATTCTGCCAGTGGGAAGAAGTGTTGAAGACAAGATGTGACAAAAAGAAGTTTCCTTTTTTTGTTGCTTGCAGGCGGAGTAGGTGCGTCGCTTGTTTTTTATATGTCGCATTGGTTTGTGCATTTCAGTGTACTTGCACACTCGCCATAATTTTTGGAGCTTGGTATAGTAAAGATAGTGTAATAAAGTTCATTTAAAATATGTTACAATTCAAATGTTATGTCATTGATAATTCTTACTATTGATACGCTGAGAAAATAACCGCGTTGTCCACAATACAGTGCAAATGCGGATTCTATTGCATCAATGCCAAACTTCTTTTAATTGAAAAATATTAAATCTTTATCTTTGTTAATAATCCGACGACAGTTGCAAACTCTCTAAACAAAAGAAATGATAGAGTTTATGAAGATTTTGGACCGTATTCTTCTCTTGATAATTAAGCGCGCTGTCTAGTGCAAAATGATCTTAAAGAAAGCAGGGTGCAGTAAAACAAAACTCCCAGCCTTCGCCAGTGTGGATTCGACCCGAGAATACTAAAACCCTCCGGTATCTGTGGCCAAGTCAGTGCTCACACAATCCTGAAGTATTAAATCTTTAATACACTTAGCCCAAGCATTCACACGATTTGTGAAAAAAATCAGGAAGACATTACATCTTGAATGTATCGAAATAATTTCACTTGTCCTCGCCTAACCAGAGATTATTGAATTACTTAGTAATCTCTGGCCTAACTGAACCAAGGTAGTACATTGTTAAGTAATGTAAATAAAATGTTATTTCGTACAAAGTATTCGTCCTTTATGCCTTTATACATGGGAAATGTTTTGCTATGAAGTAAGGGTGTACCTTTGACTACTTTATCATTTTTCGTCTTAATTATTTGTATTTGAATGTAATCTTTACAAAGTTAAGCGGTGTTTGTTCTACTTTACCAACACACGATTGATCTATTAGGTTCAAGCACCTTTACACTTTTATTGTTAAGATTCTTTCTATTGTCATGTTTATATTAATCTGTCAAACATAGGCATTTCTAAGGCAAATTTTTCTTGCCCTTGTATTGGAGCGCTGTATTGTATTTCGTCTAAAGACTGAAAGAGATCTTAACAGCTCACTGAAGAAGAAATATCATTTATAATTTAGGCATTTAATAGATTAAAAAATGTAAACAAATGTTAGCTATGCTGGAAGACAGCGCTTGAAGCAAGGTGTAAAAACCACAGAAAACCTTGCTCACCATTATTTTAAAGATTTAATGAGTAAAAGTTTATTCGAAATGTGTCTGATTCGAGCCTCTGTAAGGTTTCCATTCAACCAAATAAACCTCTCTCTAGCCAGCTCGTAGATACTGAAATATTACTGAGATATTGATAGCTTGCGCTAGCTTGCGCTAAGGTAATACATGGTGTTTATGGTCTCTTTGTAGATCCACTGTTTAAACGATACCAACAAATTCATTAAGTCCATAAATACATGTCGTTTTAACAGTTTTACAATTTCAACTGATGTAGGTACATGCCATTAATTGTTTTTATGTGCTCTTGTTAATTATCTTGCTCAATTCTTTGGAAGGTTTGATCCTCAGACCTGAAAGATTAATTTAGAGGCAAAATCTCTACCTCTTGGTGTACATAATTATGAATCGTCTACACCTACATCATGCATTTTAATTTTAATTTTCGACTCTTTAAATGATGTGAGAGGATTTTCTTACATCGAGAGTGAAACTCGAGAAAGATAGAGAATTAGAAAAGGACACTGACACACAGAGTGCACGACAGAGTAGAGGCAGAGAGAAAGAGAGAGAAATAGAGAGAAACAGAGTGACAGAGGCAGAGAGAAAGAGAGAGAAATAGAGAGAAACAGAGTGACAGAGGCAGAGAGAAAGAGAGAGAAATAAAGAGAAACAGAGTGACAGAGGCAAAGAGAAAGAGAGAGAAATAGAGAGAGAAAGAGAGAGAAATAGAGAGAAAAAGAGTGACAGAGGCAAAGAGAAAGAGAGAGAAATAGAGAGAAACAGAGTGACAGAGGCAGAGAGAAGAGAGAGAAACAGAGTGACAGAGACAGAGAGAAAGAGATAAGAAGAGACAGGAAAGCGACAAAGACCGAAAGAGATAGCAATATACCCAGATTGACAGAGGGAAACATTGAGGAAGATTAAAATTGTAATAGACAGAGGAAGGGAGGAACATTTTATAAAGAAACTTAACTATGGGCAACTAATAGCTATTTCTAAAAACCTTAAATGTGAATGAAGTTCAATACATACCTCAAGTTTTACAAGCCGTTAAGTAATATAGTTCTGTCGTTTACAACTTGCTCTGAAATAAATTTCTTGTTGTAGATTTTCAAACTGATACAATTTTATGACTAAATTTGTGTGTATGCTTTGGTCGATAAGACGCTGTTGTTTTCTGTTGACAGTTATGGAGTTGAGTTGTTTATGTTGCTCATTTTCCAATTGCATTAAAACACTAAAAGTCGAACTTCATCTACATTTCTTGTCATTGATCATGGGGAAATTATTACAGATCTATTTCAAAGTTCTGAATCTTGAGATGTGTGTACATTGATTTTAAGAAAAAATCATTATTCATTTTGAGCTTATGTATGTTTTTGTGTTTTCAAATGATCAATATTCCTCCCATACTCCTCACATTGTGCTGTATTTTGATTTATCATATTACAGATTCAATAGATATTGTTTATCACTTCAGTTAAAAACTCGTGTTTTTCAAGATAGAAAGAAAAACATGTATTAGTCATTGTAAGAAAACTGTATTATAGCAATGTCTGTGAAGGTAATAAAACGGTGAAAAAATGTAAAGAGCCTCATGTTCATTTTTTGTATCTTTATGAAAGGCTTCCTGGCAAAAAGAGTTATAAGTGATTCTTTAAAAAAATTAGGAAAGGGACAAGAAAAACGGTGAGTTTTTTCTTCTTAGTCTTTATATCCTTTTTTCCAGAGTTTGGGCTCTTCGTTCTAAACTAAGGCCGTTTTGGGAGAAAATGGTGTTTCTAAGTAAAAAACAAAGCAAGATATTGAGTTTGTTTAACATAATCTTAAAATAAAAAAAAAATTGACAGTTTGCTTTCCAGTAAAAGTTTTGATCTATGTGCAAAGAATAGGAACAATAAAAAATACTTCATTGAAAAAAAAACCAAATCTTGAACTAAGCTGGAGAGATTGGAGATAGTGTCGAGATCGACTACAGTGGATCTTCTTGTCAATCTCAGTTTGACCAAACAAGAAGTCCGATAGAAATTTATGTAGGATTTAAGCCTAACTACTTTTTAATTCAGTACAATAAAATTGCGCAAAACAGGTGACGGCCCATACCCTTGTTCCACCAAATTTACACCTGTGCTTTTAACCTCAATAAAAAAGACCCCATAGATTATAACCATATGAAGCAGAAATACTGCGGATACTTATAAATATCATCCTTAGGTCTGGCTTGAACCCCCTGCCCTCTCTCTTTCCTTTTGTCTCTCTCTCTCTCTATCTCTCTCTGATCCTCTCATTTCGTTTATCTCTTCTCTTTGTACATTATTTAAGCGGCACCTGAGGATAGAATATCGAATCAACAACTAACAGCGTCACCATAACACAGGATGGAGTTTAATATTTTTTGTCCTATAGTGACGTTGGATAGGCCCCTTTGGAATGGGGAAGTACTCTCTTAAGTCTATTTGTAGCATTCCAATCTATTCAAAGATTTAAATTAGTCTAAGATGTCTCACCAAACATGTTATAAGAAGGAGATATAATTTTTTTTTCAATACTGTAAGTAAAAAGCGTTTTATATAACGCCTAATCCAACTATATGCTCTATGTGCTTTACTTGGCTTCCCCGACAAGCCACTACTAACCAAAATACCTTCTGAACTCACAATGAATAAAGCGCATCACTCTAGCATTCTGACAAGATCTTTCACTGTCTATAATCGGGTACTCCTTTAACGCGTGGAGGAGGCGAAGAAATGTGTGCTATTAGCCTTTTTCAAGGACTAAACGTTGATCTGCCGAAAACAGGACTCGATGTCTGGACCTCTCGGTTCAAAAGCCGAGCGTCGACAAATAGACCACGATGTTTAAAATATCATATCGTACTCATTAAACTAACAAAAAATGTATCTAACCGAACTAGAAAGCACAAGGGAAAAGATCACCTATATCTAGATCGATGCTGTGTATTGCTCGTATCTCATTGTTCACAAATCCACAAAATGCGTCACAACTCTTTCCGTCGTTAACGTTAGCAGCTGGTCCGGTAATTAGCGTAGCGACCGCAGCAAAGAGTTGACAGCGGGTGAGGTGTGGACCTTGGGCTGATCATCCCTGCCACGGCAGTGTGTACTGCTACATGTACAGTTGTTTCACAGTGCGCTTTATGAAATCCTCCGATAATATTCGCCTTAGTTTTGATAAAGACAGATTTCAATTAGGTATCTTACTGCAACTATTGGAAACAAAAAAATAATAAGATACATAAAGATGATTGTCTGATGAGGTGTTCATTTACCACGAGAAATGCTTGTTTATTTTAACCCTTACAGTGTCAGCTCTGATTTTGCTGCCACCCCACCCCTGTAGCGGTTGGCACTAAGCAGCCGTAGGAGTAACACGTATCACAAAAATATTAGGTCTTTTCTATAAGATTTTGTTCTATTTATAGTAAAATTGTGTGGTAATACTTTGAAATAGATCTAGTCTTTTGGGATTCTTTAGCAGTCTATTTCTCTTCGTGAAGTTTTCGTATAAGTCGAACTAGCAAGTTTATGCTGCTTGTACTAGAAAATGAAAAATAGCTAATCTTGTGAGCTGTGGGACTGATCGGCACGCATTTAGAATGTCTGTGCGTGTTCAGTTCCAGAGGTGAACACAACCGAGCTGAAACTTATGGGAAGTAATTTATCATATGCGATCTATCCTGAACGTCATTTTGTAAGTTATATGATGTATAACATTCCACGTGTCTCGATTTAAAATGTAGCCCTTATAGTGGAAGGGATTTTTTTTTTATCATCATTGAGATTTGCTCCTTGGTCGGTTAAAACGTTAAGTGAATTTCTACAGCTTAGGTTTCACCGGACAGATACTTTCTGTGTGCATCAATTTAATCTCAAGCGAGCATCATATGATTGGTTGGTCAAATGATGGACAAAGTGCACAAGATTTGCTTGGAGACTTGTTATGACTTTACACTTGTTATATTGTCAGCGAACTTATGTACAGTTATTCCCTGTGGTTGACACGATTAAAGCAATAACAATAAAGTCTCAAACACAGAGAATAACAAACAGTTCAAAGTTAAAGGAACCGAAATTTCGTTTGGCCTCGCTGTGACTGCAGAGGTCACAAATGAACGAACCCATCTCATGGCACACGCCCAAGCTGTTACATTAGTTCTGTTTGTGATACGAAAGAACATTTAAAAGCTTAGCTTAGAAGAAGCGAGTTGAAGAGGGTCCATGTGAGACTTAACAGAGTTTAAATCTTACTGTTAGCACTTCATACAGATACATGCTCAACAGTTTTAGTTTTAGTCCAAAACGTTTCAATTTGATAAACCAAGAAAATCTACAATTTACATCAATTAAATTTAAAAGAAAATTTGAGTTCTATAAATGACCTTTTTTTATTAAATTAGACATTTTTCTCAATTTAATCTGATGAATTCTAGCTCCGCATAAAAGGTGAGAAAATCGAAATCTCCGAAGGCCAAACTCCACAGCTACCAAAAGTTTTGCTATCGCCAACTTTTGCTCATCTACACGTCACCAGCAATTATTTAGTTTACTTTTACTTCATTTCCAATACAAAATTTTCAAATAATAAAAGTCCAGTCCGTTCCGCTGGAATTGTTAATGACAGTTGGGGATTAGTTGGTTCACCTTGCTGGCATAACGTTGCACCGGCTCTGTGGCCTAGCGGTAAAGACACTCGCTCAGAGATCGGGAGGTACGGGTTCGATCCCCGGCCGAGTCAAACCAAGGTATTAGTAGCTGATCCGCCTGATGTCTGGCATTATGGATTTAGTGCTAAGTCTGGTCGGCCCGGTGTCAGGATAATGTGACTGGGTATGGTGTATGCAGCGCTCCGTACATCACAGTGTGGCAGCAGGCTTTCAATTGTCCCAAGCGCCGTCTCTGATATATCTTGTAGTTGATAAAAGACGTTAAAATTCAATCAACCAACCAACCAACAGCCTCAGGAAACTACTGGTCTCGTTCTTGTCTCACTAGCCGCCTGTTGATCAGATACAAAGCTGCATCTCCGTTCTCTACAGTAGACTGGGTGGTAATTGATGCAGGTACCTGGCAGATAATTGACCGAAGAACTGGATACTAAAAGAAAATAGACTGATTTTTTTTAAAATTATAACTGCAGTTAATCTTTTCCTAATAGTTCACGTCATTGCAAACATTTCTCAAGGTTAGATATAGGAAGTATATTGAATGTGTCATCAACAATTCAAGAGGATTACGAAGCAAATTCATTACCAAAAGTGCTTGTCACTAACGGTTATTGGTCAAGGATTTCAAGTTGGAGACAGACTAAGCGTTTTAAAATCTATTCTTTGTAATCTCTTACAAAAACTACTACTACACTGCCCCATCACTGCAATTTAAATTGAAAGGAAATAATTTTTAAAGCTCAAAAAAGAAAGAAAGAAAATGATTCATGTTCTTTGATCAAATTCTGACACAATTTTGCTTCACTCAAAATTGTGTTATGCAGGTCATTTTTTCCACATGTCCCTTACAATCGGCGTTTGTTTCAAACTAGCTCCGGAAGACATTAGGAATCAGATAATCTAGGTAATTATAGCCGTTTGTTCTCCTCCTTATCTCTGTTCATGTATGATGATGTTCTATTGCCGGATTTCAATCCTTCTAAACCTCGATCTAACAAGACACGATATAGCCTTTTTTCCTTTTACCTTTATACGCGTCCTTTACTTTGGATGTATTTTTAGAACTGGCTCTAAAGCTATATACGGGTATTCCTCTAGAATTATGGACTTTGTCTTCACGACTTTCAACTATGAGGTCACGATGAATGTTTCCTGCCACGGGTGTTCCTGTAGATGTAGGTATCTTCCGTCTGTGTGAAACATGATCGGAAGTAACAGAGCAGAAGGCTTCCGCCTAATGGGTCGTCAGCGGCCTGGACATGTTCACGCCTCCACACTGTTCCTGGGGCCGAGCATCTGTCCAGGCTCGCCCTCAACAAGCTTATAAGTCTGACACCAGCTCGGAAGATGCTGGTTTTTATTGCCAGAGTAGATCCAAAATGACAATTTAGATGCCCAATTATCCATCCAGACGCGCCGGGATTTTTTTGCCGAAGCAAAAATTTTGACGAGCTCCTAGTCGTGACCGGTTTTGAGCTATTATAGCTCTTACACTGATACTTCTTTACTTTGTGATATTTTAACAATTATGATTAGTTCAGGAAAAGAGAGAATTTTGTTGCCAAGTGTAAGAAACGATCTGTGTGTAGTGGATAAGCATTTACAACAAATATTTGTCTAGATTTATTAATCGGCAAGCAGAACGTACTTTTTTGCAGTGTATTATAGTGACTGTTGTAAAAATACTTATTTGAATCTGTAAGCAAAGTACCAAACAGCAAAGCTATACATTTACTACTTTTTGGACTTTCTATTTTGGCATCATTTTTTCCTTAGCGTTTTTGTTGCGCGTATTCCTTATTTAGTTTCAAGTTTCAACTTTTAGACTGAACGCCATCTTTTGTTTTACATCAACCCATTTCTAATTTTATTCTAATTCTTTTTTTATCCACAGTTAACACATATTACTTCTTTTCTCGCCTCCTTCAGTTTTCTATCTTAATTTATCGGCCTGCTGCGTCTGTTTTGCTTTGTTTCTCTCCTCTCACATGTTCTATTTCCATTCACACTTGAGGCTTTCAGCTTTTAATTTCACAGTGAGAACTACAATCAAATGCTTTCAACAATTCACCTTCCTCCACGCCTGAGTGTTTCTCGTATTTTGATAACTGTTGACCTGTTGAGGACGTGCCAAGCGCCGGAAGTGATCGAGATTAATGAGCCAGATAGGAAACGGAAGTCCAGATCTCGATGCAGGCGTTTCCAAAGGTAGAGAATGCTAATGTTCGCTCGTTGATTGGCCTGTTTCTAATGCGTCCTGATTGCTGATGATGAGTAAACGGAGTTTCTGTTCTGTTGCAAACCGTGGCAAATCTAGCCGCTAGCCATGTGGCCAATGCATAGCTCTTCAAAATTTTCAGATCGCCGTGATCTTCTCTGCTATCTTCACATAGAGTTAGAATAGCGGTTTAAAAAGAGTGTATGATTGGGAAAGGATAACATTAATTGACGTGGTTGAAAAAAACTAACAATAGGATTGAATTACTTTAGACCAAAATTTCAGATATCAAATATCGCAAGGAAAGACAAATAAACAATACCCTTTGTGAGTCATGCCAGCAATGAACAAAATTACACACTTAGTTATGCCAGTTCATAATAATAAAAGACAGAATCGTTTACATCTCGGTTGTTTTAAACGAGCTTAGTTTGTTGTTTTACGTAATCTGCAAAAATTTTCTTTAATGTTAACACCACCCAGTTCTCGATTGGTTTAAACCTAGGTCACCATCCTGAACAGGCCTGTTAGTATAAACGTAAACAGACTTGCGCATGAATGATCTATCTCTTTTGAGTTCTTGGCATAGTTAGGGTAAGTGAGGGCGCAGTTAGTACTTTTCTGTTATGGGCCGGCCCAAATCAAAATGTAAAATAAGATAAAGGGAATAATAAAATGGTATAGTTTTCAGCCAGTCCTACCGTAAACGGCGGCCTAGGTTAAGACCTATATACGTTTATTTTATTTTGGCTTAATGTTAGGATGTTGATAATACTATGAAATGAGAACACTGTGAAATCAGGCTTCAGAGCATCAGAATCTTACTGCCTGTCTGGCGTCGAAAAAGAAACTAGCATCCCAGACATTAATTAACCGGCTCTGTGGCCTAGCGGTAAAGACGCTCGCTCAGAGATTGGGAGGTACGGGTTCGATCCCGGGCCGAGTCAAACCAAAGACTATAAAATTGGTATTACATGTAGTAGTTGATCTGCCTGGTGTCTGGCATTATAGATTTAGTGCTAAGTCTGGTCGGCCCGGTGTCAGGATAATGTGACTGGGTTTGGTGTATGCAGCGCTCCGTACATCACAGTGTGGCAGCACGCTTTCAATTGTCCCAAGCGCCGTCTCTGATATAACCTTGTAGTAAAAAAGAGACTTTAAAATTTAAACAACCAACCCAGACATAAATTAAATAACGTTGGTGGGAATGGTTGCGTATTTTTTTACTTCCCTTTAGCATGACTGAGTAAAGCGTTGATAAGATTTTGGCCCAGGTGAATTTCAACCTGAAGTGTCCAGCAAAATGAGCCTGCAGCTGCCGCATCGCGGGTTTGAAGCGCTAATACTGTGTCACGCTGCCCCTAAAAAACTGACTATAGCAATAGCCGTTAGTACAGCCAATTTGACTTGACCTTCAACATTCCTAAACAATGCTATAGGGAATGAGATTAGAGGTAAAACAAGAGTAACATTCCTTATCCAGAAGTCAACACTCCAAAATAATATAGTGGTTATTGTAATCTAGACCTAGATTGTAGGGTAAGTTTCTTACTTTTATAAACGATTTGACATCTAGAACTTAAAAGCTATAGAGCTAAAAAGAATTTTATGTTCAAAATAAATCTGTCGCATAAATTTTTAAAGATTGTAATATTTGTATTCATAAGATAGTGGAGAGACACTAGGAAAGTTCCGCTACTCTTGTTGAAATCTCGTTCTCTATACTGTGTCGCGCTGCCCCTAAAAAACTGACTATAGCTATAGCCGTTAGTACAGCTAATTTGACCTGACCGTCTACATTCCTAAACAATGCTATAAACTTAGACAACGGCTCCGAGTCCGAGGCAGACACTCAGATAGACTGGACAGGTTTCTACTTGGACTTCCGTTGACAAAGCCCGTCCATGCTGCCACTTTGCAACCTCTTCACCCCACCCGCCGCAATCTCCTGTGGGATTGCAACAAATAAACAAAACACTGTAAACAGAGGGTGATGGAGAAAACCACCGTGATCTGATACATCTAGGAATGCCAGAGGTATTAACGTTAGGCCAAGGGACGAAAATTCTAGTGTGTCTAGAAATTGATTTTCGTTGCGCACCCCATAGGGGTAAGCTTAAAGTGGTTATAATATTTTCAATATAGTATACATAAACTAAAAACACAATTTTGTCACACATAAGTATGCACATTAATAAAAGATTCGAGGTCAAAGTTCGAGTGAGGCCAAATTTGTGCCGAAATTCTAAATTTGGCTAAAAATGCAAATTCGCTCAGAGAGTACATTTGAAATGAACTGTAAAGGTGTGAGTTCATATTCTATTATTTTAATGATGTTAATTGAAAATTTTACACATGAAATAAACAAATTATGAATTTGGCCTTTGCAGGCCAAATTTTAAATTATAAATTTGGCTTTTTTTATTTTATATGCATGTACATGTACTAAACCGCGATTCCTGATCTTATTCTCATGACTCTGGCCCTTATTCTAGTTATCTTATTTAATAAACCTTTATTTTTATGAGACACCAAATTTAAGTACTAAAACGATCATTGCATAGGCCAGAAGACATGCATTATCATAATGTAGGTGATTCCCGGATTGAAAATTGGAAGTTTTAGAAACTCTTATAATGATGAAGGGGAATTGTGGGGACGGGGCAATAAAAAGAACACACAAAAGAAGAAGCTTACAAATTAGTGAGAGGAATGAAAAAAAAATTGTGTGATT
Organism: Elysia marginata; assembly: GCA_019649035.1. Classification (NCBI taxonomy): domain Eukaryota; kingdom Metazoa; phylum Mollusca; class Gastropoda; family Plakobranchidae; genus Elysia; species Elysia marginata. The sequence goes on along the minus strand of BMAT01013001.1, from coordinate 54,909 downwards.
ATTGCATATAAGTGCTAATCATGTCCACTTATGTCATGTGTATAAAATGGTGAAGTATTAGTTAAATGAGCCATACTCCACAATAGAAAAATAGATTGATTAGACAAATAAGTGCAATATAACATCATTTTTAAATGTTTAGAAAGAGCAATATTTGCGGTCTATTTGACATCAATATCAGAAAAGACAGAAGCTGTGGAATAATAAGTATGATTTTTCAAAGACAGTGTTGAAAGGCACATAAAAAATGAAATCGACAAAAAAAAATATGTGCAGAAAAAGTAGTAATACTTTCAAACAAGAAAATAGTATTATTATGTCTCTTGTATCCATCAAAGGCATTATTTCGCAAAATTTTTTTCTACTGCTGTAGTAAAAAAAAATTAAAACAATTTAAATTATTCAGACCCTCTGCTCTTACACGCAGTAGTAAAATTTTGCGAATGTTTATGTCGATGGTACGCACCTGGTAAAAAGCACTTGACTTTGAGCTTGGTGGCGAACATTAAGAAAAACTGCGAATTTCTTCCCGATCAAGAAATCGGTGAGGAGGGGTGCGTTCTGGATTTCCCAAGATGATGAGTAATGACAATTATTGTCAGAACTAATAGCCAGCATGATAGGAAATTCAGAGATGTTAATGACACAGTACGCCTGAATATGATAATTCGAGAGAGAAAAAAAGAAAGATGAAAAAGACAGGCATATAAGGTGGTAGAGGATGAAGTACATTCTGAGGCTTGAGGTACTCTAGGTCTATTGAATACTAGTCACGTGACTTCATCTCAATGATACGACCTCGCAAATATATCCACTAATAACCGCCATGATCCAGTACTTCTCTCCTCCTCAATGTGCTGGGGAGAGGGGGGGGGGAAGGGGGTGTAACCTGGGAGGTCAATCATTTTCCAGTCTCAACTACAAAAGATTTTTCTTTTTTCTGTTCGTGGTACAAGTTTTTGGGCAATTCAAATGGCTGTGAGATCTCATCTTTTTATTTTTACCATAATTATCTTGAAAAAACCTTTGCACTGTAGAATGTCTTTACTTGTACTATTGTTTATTCATGCAGAGCAAACGATAGAGTCTTTCTCTCTTTATCTATCTGTCTATCTCGCCATCTATCTCTCTATGTCGCCATCTCTCTCATGGTATTTGGAGCGACAAAAGCAATGAGAAAACAAAGCCACTGCCCTCCAAGACACAATGATAAGGATAATTATCTTACCTCTGTTTCTTGCCCGGCGCTTGTATCAGGTGTGTACCTAACTTCCAAAGACATAACCATAATTATTCGAGTCCCCAAAATGCGTTTTTGTGATGTACAGTCTGTAAAAAAAAAGCTCGTTCATGGTTAACCAATAAATAACCACCAGTCTCTTGTCTCCTCATTTTCTCTATGTTCGGTCTCCTAGGCGTCTCTACTGTAATGTCCATATTAAAGTCAATAACCTCTAATCAAAATTGTAACGCTACCAATAAGACGATACCGGAAAAAAATACTTCCTAGACTGACCGTTATAAATGTCTGTCTTATTTCATTCTTCTTAGATCTTATTGTTGTCTTAGATATACTTTAAGACTAACTTTAGACATTACATTGGCGACAAGGATTTCAAAAAGCGAATCCAAACAATCTAATCTGGATTTAGTAACACTGCCTGAAACGGTTAAGAATTAGATCTAGATTGGTCTACGGTAATACCACGGTAAAGAGTTAGATCTATAAAGATCTAGGTCTGCAGTAAGATTACGTAAGCTTAGGTCTAGATAGGTCTAAAGTAAATTCGACCTAAGCCTAGTTTGACAAATCAATACACAAGGTTGATAAAGATCTATTTGGGGAAGTCATAGATCTAGAATCTAGATCTAAACAACCAGATCTAGATGGCTAATGCTTTACCTAATTTTCCACCCTTTAGAATAAGGGAAGATGAACTTTCAGCGGGAAAACGCTGGAGAAAATGGTTCCAGAAATTTGAGAATCTAATAACAGCTCTGGATATAACTAATGAAGATAGGAAGAAGGCATTGTTGATACACTACGGAGGAGATGAAATTTTCGATCCAGTTGATACTTTTCCCGAGGAAAAGAAAAACACATACGAAGCCCTTAAGACCGCACTGGAGACTAACTTTACTCCTAGAGTCAATGAGAGCTTCAAGCTGAGAAAGATGAAACAGCTAGCAACAGAAAATGTGGATCAGTTTCATGTCAGGCTACGCACCCAAGCTGCACTTTGCTCATTTACAGACGTAGATAGAGAGATCTTGGCCCAGTTGATTGAAGGTGTTAACTCCTCAAAACTAAGAAAAAAGGCATTGAGAGACAGACTAACACTAACCCAGTTCCTTTCAGAAGCTAGAAATGAGGAACTCACAGAAGCACAGACAAGAGAAATTGAGAGAACGGATCAAGCATGTGCCATCAACAACAAAACAAAGAGCGTTAAGGTTCATAAGCAACCTGCACCAACGACAGTTAAAACAAAGCAGGATCATTCAGGGGTATGCAGGAATTGTGGAGGTATTTATCCGCACCCGCAATCAAAGCCTTGCCCAGCTAGAGGAAAGATATGCGCGGCATGCAAAAAGCCAAACCACTTTGCAAGAGTTTGCAGATCGAAACTAAAGACAGAAAACGTAAGGCAGTTAGAGGATAATCGTCATAACGAGTCATTTGGTGAGGATGTTTTCTCCATGAAGTCCAACAAGGGGGTACCAACAGCTACCATCAAGCTTAACAATGAAACAGTGAGCTGCGTTGTTGATACTGGAGCATCCGTTAACATCATCACCAAACAAACATTTGACAGATTTAGAAAGAAGCCAGTCCTCTCTCCAAGTTCAACAGCTATTTTTAGCTACAATTCGGATCAGAAACTTTCTGTCTTGGGTTGTTTTACCACAAATACCACTCACAAAGAGAATAAAATTTTTGCCAAGTTTTATGTAGTGGACGGTAATAGAAGCTGCAGCAACCTTTTGTCAGGAGCCACATCAGAAAAACTTGGGCTCATAAAATTCCTGAACCAGACCAAGGTTCCAGCTGAATTGTACAGGGGATTCAAAACATAAAAGTAAAGCTACACATCTATGACAAGGTCCAGCCAAGGTTTCAAGCACACCGACGGATACCTTACCATGTGCGGAAAGACCTAGAGAAGGAACTGAAACGCTTGGAGGAACAAGACATCATCGAGAATGTTGTCGGCCCAACACCATGGGTCAGTCCAATTGTTGTGGTGCCCAAGAAAATAGGTGGTGTTCGCCTTTGTGTCGATATGAGAGAGGCGAATAAAGCCAT
>BMAT01013001.1:39255-51148 GCA_019649035.1 Elysia marginata | reverse complement strand
TACAAAGAAGCCTTCATCAGTATCAGAATTGAGATCCTTTCTCGGGATCAACCAATTTGTCTCAAGGTATATCGAGTCATACTCAACCATAACGGAACTTCTGCGGAAACTGACCAGGAACTCACAGAAATGGCAGTGGGGTAAAGATCAAGACAAGGCCTTCAACAAGCTGAAGGATAAACTTACACAGGTCGGAGTTATGACATACTTTGATCCAAAGAAAGAAACAGAGATTCTAGTAGACGCCTCACCTTGCGGACTCGGGGCAATCTTTACCCAGCAAGGAAAAATCGTGTGCTACGCCAGTCGTGCTCTGACAGATGTAGAGACACGCTACAGCCAAACAGAACGTGAGATGCTCGCTGTTGTATACGGCGTTGAGAAGTTTCACATGTATTTGTATGGTTCTCCAGACTTTACTGTCACTACAGATCACAAACCATTACTTGGAATCATAAGGAGCATGAAGCCATGTTCGGCACGGATCGAGAGATGGAGACTTCGCCTAATGCCTTATCAATTCAAGTTGATCTACAGACCGGGCAAAGATGAAGCAAATCCAGCGGATTACCTCTCTCGTCATCCACCTGCGAAGCCAACACGGGATAATGAGGGTGAACGTTATATCCGCTACATTGCCAACACTTCAGTACCCAATGCTCTTTCCCTTGGCGAGGTACGAAAGGCGACAAGCCTTGATGAACAACTTAAGAATGTCATGTCAGCCATCATGACTAGACGCTGGAATGATAAGTCAGTATCAGCTTTCAAGTCTGTAAAAGAGGAGCTCTCTGTCTTCGATGGAATTATTCTCAGACAGAACCGCATTGTAATACCAACATCCCTTCAGATGCAGGTCATAAAACTAGCACACGCTTCACATCAAGGCATCGTGAAGACAAAGCAATTAATCAGAGAAAAGGTGTGGTTTCCTGGGATAGACCAGCAGGTAGAGAGCCACCTGAAAGGTTGCATACCTTGCCAATCATCTGTAACCTCAAAGAAACGTGATCCTCTGCAGATGTCACCACTCCCAAAACGTCCATGGGATGAACTTTCCGTTGATTTCGCCGGTCCTTTCCCTACAGGAGAATATCTACTGATCGTCATTGATGATTTTAGCCGGTTTCCTGAAGTAGAGATCGTCCACTCAACAACAGCTCAAACAGTTACTCCCAAACTGAACCAGATGTTTGCCAGGTTTGGTACACCTAGCATTCTAAAATCGGACAATGGTGCTCCGTTCAACGGGGAGAGCTTTGCATCTTTTGCTCGAAAACTTGGGTTTACTCATCGTAAAATCACACCATTGTGGCCAGAGGCTAATGGGGAGGCGGAACGATTTTTACGTTCGCTGAACAAATTTGTTCATACTTGTGAATCCGAGTCATTAAATTGGAAACAGGAACTCCCAGTCTTTCTTCGCCTGTACAGAGCAACTCCACACAGCTCAACAAAGATTTCACCACATGAGGCGCTTACTTGTCGGAAGATGAAAACCTCCCTTCCTGAAATTATAAGCCTACATCAGGGATCTAAATCTGCGAAAAATATTGCCGATAGTGATTACTCAGCCAAGGAGAAACAGAAGGCTTACTCAGACGACAGACGAAACGCTGTCCAACATAAAATATAGATGGGGGACAAAGTACCTGTACGTCAGCCAAAACTGAACAAGCTTACACCACCCTACAACCCAAATCCCTATATTGTCACTGACGTCAAAGGGAGTATGATCACAGCATCAAACGCAGGTCATACCATCACGAGGAACAGTTCGTTCTTCAAAATTATTCGATCCCAAGATTCACCATCTCAACACTTGATCTCAGATGATTCTCCGTTTCAACACTTGAACCCTGATAATGAAACCTGGCTCAATCCATACGACTGTCCAGATGGAGGTCAAGAAGGCAACACCTCAACAGATTCAACAAGAATGCAGGGCGAGCTGCCCCACCCACCAGGTGTAATTGCCGACGAGGCCTTGCCCTCTCGTTTGCCATCGCCATCGCAACCTCAGACACATCCACACACAGTAACAAGAAGCGGCCGTTGGTTATCCCGCCCACCAGGTATACACCATAGGCATGTTTTTAAAGGGCAATTGCAACGGTTCGCAACACATGCACACATACACTGTAAATAGTAAATTCTGACATTCACTAAGCGTAAGCTCACTAGGAGCATCTAGCTAGAGTTCCAACTTATTGTTGCTGTCTCTACTGCTAGCATCTGTTATTAATTTTAATTTGTTTTCCAAAAACATCTTGTGGACTTTTCTGCAGCAACCAAGGCTGACGTTCCCGAGAAGTCCAAGGCCAAGATTTTAAATTTAAATTAAAAGAAAAAAGTCTCTCTCCCTTTTCATTTTCATTTTCTATCTAAGTTGGAGAGGGATGTAATGTCCATATTAAAGTCAATAACCTCTAATCAAAATTGTAACGCTACCAATAAGACGGTAACCGGAAATAAATACTTCCTAGCCTGACCGTTATAAATGTCTGTCTTATTTCATTCTTCTTAAATCTAATTGTTGTCTTAGATATACTTTAAGACTTACTTTAGACATTACATCTACCCTCTTCCATCTCCTCTAAGTTTATTTGATCTTTATGTATCCATGTCCTTATTTATACATGTATCTCTTCGAGAGAAATTCTTGATGGTTTTTATGTTTGTTTGGTCATCAATTAAAGGTAATGGTACAATCAAAAGTGAACACGAAATAAGTTTAAGTACAGGTAACTGTGAAAATACTCTTCCTGAACGGAAATATCAGGTTTAGTTCAAGCTAATCGAAAGGTTTATCTGAAGTCAGGTTTAAGTTGTGTTACAAACCGTAGAGTCTCTAGAGCAAGGTACTTGAGAAATAGTAGGTCTGCCAATTGTCTTGAATCCTGCGAACAATGTTTTTTTTTTCAAAAAATGCTAGAGGAATTTTTCAAAGAGTATTTAGAGAAGTAAGGACGGCCTTTAGCATTGTCTTTTACTTGCATTGTTATCAATAAAACTTGCATTTCAGACCTCAAAGACTTAAGGGCAAAGTTTAAAAAAAAAACATTTGTCGATTTCATGCTAGGATTTTTGTAATGCCCTAAAGACGAGCATGTTTGGGTAAATAAATGCACCAGATAAAAACTCTGTTGAGCAGTCAACACAGTAAATAACGTCAGGAAAGTTTTAACACCTCATACTATAGCATTGTAATTTTGCAGCTTTAGGAAATCGTTAAATAGAAGAAAATAAAAAAAATGCGGATGTTTTGACGGCTTGACTATATTTTAGTTCTGTAGTCAAATTGAAAAAAACCTATAAAATTGAATGTCCAATAAAAACTTTGAGCGCACGACAGAGATGATTTGGTTTTTAAAAAAAACAGCACTGTCCCTACCTTTTTTCTGTTTTGAGCTTTTCAAATTATAAGGGAACCAAGTATAAGTAATACCTGGAAATTTCTCTTCACACATAAATAAAAACATTTTGGTTCTTTATAAAAGAAGGCATTGAGCTTTTTACAAAGAAAATTTTACAAAGGTGAAACATGCCCACTCCTTACCGCAGGATTTGTCTTCCTTTCATTATAAGCACTAGCCTTTGTGAAATAACTGCTGAATGAAGAAAAACTTCATCTTAAAAATGAATCTAGGGGGGGAAAGTCTTCTCTAGAATGATTAATACCATTCTGAAATTCTGAAATAAACACAGAGAGGATGTATTCGCCTGAAGGACGCGAGTCAATTTTTTACAGCAATATTTTAGTGACGACAGACGGAATGTAATTGTTTAATGCGAGCAGCAACAGTCTTTGAGTTTGGTGTAAACAAAGTACAGCTTTTTACCCTGGCCTTCGAATCTGTTGCTTTCAGAGCCAGCTGTATGCTGCTGTTTATACCTCCTCCGACCGCACTGAAATAAATAAAGAAGCATCAAATCGAATGATGTAAAATGCTAGTTGATTTGGGTTATACCAAATATGGGATGGTTGGTTTTGTCATGTTTTCCCAAGGACTAATTTACTTTTTCTAATCTATCGAAAAAGATGGAGCGTTTTAATTAAATTTTTTTGTAAAGAGAAGTTCTTTTTAAATCTTGTCCTTGGCAACTAGATTAAGTTTCAGTACGATATTGAAGAAGAGGATAGAACATTTTTTTCCTGATTGAGTATCGAAAGAAATAGAAATATTTTTTTATCTTGCGATTCAACCCTTTGCCACCTTGAATGCAGGATAAAGGTACTGCAAAATAGGTGGGGCTGACGGAAGGCAAACTGACTTTCGCAGATAGAGAAAAGCATATTGCCAGAATAGATAAGCATGAACGAGCATGCACGCCATTGCAGGGAGACACTTGAGAACAAATTTTACTTATAATTTTGAAAATGTCCATTTGCACTTACTAACCCTTACATTTAACATTATCTTCAATGGTTTGCAGGTAAATATGGTACACAGATACAGGTACTTTTAAATTGAGACACACAACTATATTTTAATCGAAGGGATAATAATAAAAATGCAGCTTGCATGGTATCAAAACTATTGTTTTTATATATATTTTAAACTTATTTTTATATATCGTATATTCATTTCAGAGATAGGGGAAAACATGGGTGAGAGTGCAAAAACATACATTTTTATTTTACATTCCAACATATTTCGTGCTATATAAACATTTGCTTCTCCCTACCCATCTCGCATTTCATAATTATGCTATGCAGTGGGTATCCAGTGTGTGTTAATAGTTTCAAACATTTCAACCCATCGGATGTTAAGGAATGCTAGTGTTAACGTTTGTATATCCTCATAGATGTAGCGTTTATAGAAAACTTATTGGCTTCCCTAAATGAGCAGATGGTTTATGTCTTCGTTTGTTTAGATGAAGGAGCGTACTAGCTATGAGAGGTGGGGACAGAGAAACATAGAGACAGAGAGAGATTGAGAGAGAAAAGGGGGGGGAGACATAGAGAAAGTGTCGTGTACACCAAACTAACAAATAAATAAAATGGAAGGTAGGAGTTTTATTATAGCCTGTAAAGTAAATAGAGGCTGCGGTGTGTTCTGTGAATGAAACCTGAGGCCCGGCCCGGCAAGCTGCCATCATCACCTTATCTTGCTTACCTGGTTTACAACTGAAGCCGATGTGAGTCCAGGTGATTAATATTGAGGGGGGGAAGGGGGGAGGTAGTTTACCCTAAGTGAGTTCATTATTATTTTGTACTTTAAATGATTGTTTATGATGTGATAAGCTGTTAGGTCGGCACTGAATGCTCGTCACTGGACTGGCAGTGAATAGGTTCACAGTTCTACGACTGCCAACGATGAGGTTTGAACATGCCTTCTTGCAAGTCTCTAAAGGCTTAGGAGAGATAACACACTTAAACCAGGAAGATTTCTCCTGGTCAGCCTTATATTTCAAATCTGTGTGGCTCAATGAAAGAGAGTGTGAACTGGTACTTATGTTGAGCAAGGCTGGGCAGAGGCAAACCCTCGGCTACCTCAGGCCAACCCTTTTATCACACACACACACACACACACACACAATCACACACATCTCGAGATGCTGAAATCTTAAACCGAATAGTCTACGATCACAAATCAATTTGTCTTGTGTTGTATGAAAATTCCTCAGACAAGGAGCTGACTTACAGCACCCTATTCATAAAAACTGTGGGTTTTTTAAAAGCTTTTATAGTCATAGAAACAGTAGACATGAAACAGTTTTCTCCGCATATAATTAGCTTCTACATAGTGCTTTTTTCTTCCTTACCTATTCAGAAGAGGGTTTGTATAAATTGTTTTTTATGCTAGTCAATAAATAAGCTGAGATATCTTTTAAAGTCTTACTCCTCAGAAATCTAGCGCCCTAAAATACTTCTTGAAGTCTGGCTTTGTTTGGCGCCCAACATTAGGCTCGTTGCAGGGAGAGGGGAGAGGGAGAGAGAGAGAAAGAACCACACACGTAATAACAAAGTACATGCGGAAACGAACCGTCGACCTGTTATAATGCAGCTTACATACCTAACACATAAGCCATGTTAAGGATTTGAGCATTTAAGTCTTTGTGTCATACCACTGAATAGGTTTCCTGTTGAGAAAATGCCAGATAAAGAACGGTTCTATAACAATTGCATTATATTCATTTTTTTAAAAAAATTGGGATATAATGTAAATACAATCAATTTTCATTTAATTTTTACTAAAAAAAAGTATCATTTTTTTTCACATTTTTATAATCACCAATTTTCTGAGATAAAATATACAAACAAATGAAAAACATCCATAGTTTTGCCCATTTTTTAAAATGACTTTTAAGACAGTTTATCATAAAAACCCTTCTATTTTACTCGCTTAATGGAAAAGCTCTACTAAAAATACAAGTCATCTTCGCAAGGTTAAATTGAAAACCTGTGGGTAATAGGTTCATATTTTCACTTTTTCAGAAGTTAAGGTGGTCTAATTAATTGGAAAAGGTTATTTTTTGTCTCTATGTGTCTGAATCTTCTATCGTCATCAAATTTTCATTTATTCAAGATAATATCCTTGACTGCCAATATTTTTTTTTCTATTCAAAGATTTTGATTTAGATAACGAACTGTACATGAGAGCAGACTTTATAATTCACTTCCTGACCTTTTTGTCTTTATACATTTAATAATCTTTAATAAGGCACGAGATCTAAAACTGAAGCAAGAAAGTATCCGTAAATCTATTCCTAACTACACGTGAGAAGATTTACTGTGATGAGATCCCCGTTGTTTTTCTTCACCTGTGGTAGCCTAGTTTTGATACATTATGACAAGTGATTGTGATCAAAGAGCTTAGACGTTCTCCTGGTACAGATGAAACAAACTGTTGCACTAAATTCGAGTTCTTGAGTTTCCGAGGACAGTGCACCTCACAGGAAACTATAATGATGGATTATTTGAGTGTCGGTTGTGTGTGTTTTATATCTTGAAGGTTACAGAGTTGCAGAGTGGAGAGAATTTTCTTGTATAATGATCCGTCTAATTATGCTGATGAATCTTTTTGTCGGGATATTTTAAAACCAACAAAATGTTAACCTTGTTATGCACGCCTTTTAGGCATCTAATGGAAGCTTAGGCGACGCCTAACTTCTCAATCCCATATAGTTTAAATTCGTGTCGGATAAATATTGAAGTTAAATCTTTAAAACCGGGTTCAGAAAGTCGCCAAGCTGCAATCTGCTATAATGCATCCAACCCACTGAGGAGTTTCCAATACGTAGATTTACCACTTTTGAAACTGATCGTTGAGATAGTTCAAGAAGGACTTAGGTTCTATCTAGATTATAGATGCTTTCTGGAACAACAATATTAACACAGTGGATGACTTTTTGGGTATCTACTAACCAAATCTATTTTGCATACGTGTGGTTTGTTAAAAATACAGTCCAAGACAAAAATATTGCACCAGCTGTGGTTGGAGTAACTTAAAAAACACGCCGAACAATCTACCACAATCAGAGAAGAGGCGCGGTAAACCAGGGTGTTCAATTCTATAAAACTCTCAAACGTTTTTTGTTAATCACAAAATTTCGAAGATTCTCCGCGCTCGTTGCCGATTTATATTATTGTTACGCCATTTGAATTACGACTTCTTGCGTGATCTGATTAATCACAGATTGCGCTCCTTTAAATGTAATAAAAAAAAGTCTCCTCTCAACCTTGATACGGTAGAAGAAAGTGGCGGGGACTTAATCGGTTTTCAATTACTCGGATAACTGGGTGTACCCACTTTTAAAAATCCGAACAAACGAGTAATTGAATCTCTTTATGCAAGTTAGTGTTATGATTCAGAACCTAGCGTGTTTTTCCGAACCGAAAGGAAAAAAAATAGGAGGAAAAAACCGCTGGGAGTGGGTTCATGGTTCTCAAACTGTGAAATTTAGTTGTTTTTACGCTTCGCAAATTTTTCCACATTGCGATCTAAACATAGATTACTTCAAGGAAATTACTCTCTTCAAATAATTCTTCTCGTAAGGATCCTTAAACGATTCATTAAATCGGTTAGTAAAAGGTTTATTCGGAAAAGCGACTCTTCTAAGTCAATCCGAATAATCGAATAATTTATGCGGATCATGCCCAGGTTTAGTAGATGGCGAACAAAGAACCAGAACTGGGCCAGGAAATAGATGCCCGGGCCCACGAACCAGCGATGAAACAAAACTCCAGGTGATGCTTGCATGAGCTTTTCTCTGATGATTATGAAGAACCTCAACAAAAACATCACTCAGGTAGAACTTACTAGCTTGAGTTATTTAAACGCATAAACTATGACAGGAAGCGCGTGTCTTTGTGTACGTGGTCGTGAGCGAGGGACGGCGAACATCGTGCGGAGAACGAAAGGGAGTGATACCAAAGGATGAAGGGGATAAGTTAGTTTTAACGGGCAATATGTTTATGACGCTCCTTTTCATGGAACAGTGTTAATTAGGCAAGTTTGTTTGCACGAGGCTGCTTCAAGTTTAGCCAGATTAAATGACGGATCAGGTAAAAAGAGAAGTGCTACCTGGTTTTCCCCTAATTATTCTGTTTAGAAATCGCGTAGGTTAGAAGATCACATCAAAAAACATCTTGCGCAGCGAAAGAATTAATTTATCTTTCAGATATCAAGAAGGTTAGTTCAGAAAAGTTAGACGAAATGCCGCTACAAAGTTAATGACGTGGTTAGGAGTGTTTTATTCACAAATCAGAGAACTTTGGCTCGGTAGCCGAAAAAAACCAGCGATATTGTAAAGTGAATAAAAGAGGGTGGTGGGATCGGTAGCCGGAAAAAACAGCGATATTGTAAAGTGAATAAAAGAGGGTGGTGGGATGACTTGCACGGCCTCCTATACCCTCCAATGCTGAGAAACTCAAAAGTCCAATGCTCTTTTTCTAAGCAGTATGCATCTAAATCCTCTAATAGAGAAATTCACTAATTTTATCTGATTGAAATGACTACAAAAGTTTTGCTTAAAGATATTAACTAGAAATTTACTAGCAACCCTAAATTTACAATTTTTCTTGTCCATGTTTTCTTGTATTTGATATACCTATCGTTGTTTTTTAAATTGTTTTTATTTTGGTCAATTTCCAATTGTCTAGGTTATCCAAGTTTTTGAAAACTTGAATGAAAGAAAATGTGTAGCTTTTATTTTGTCAAGCACTTTGAGACTTTAAATTATTATAAAAAGCGCTATATAAATTTAGATATTATTATTATCATCATTATTATTATGGTTATTATTATTATTATTATTATTATTATTATTATTATTATTATTATTATTATTATTATTATATTGTAGCAAAAATTATCCTAAACTGTGCTTTACATAGTAGACGGCATTTCGTATATCTAGCTTTATCGTATAAACAGCCATAATAGAAGGCATTCCGTAGATCTAGCTTTATCGTATAAACAGCCATAAACATACAACAATATGATTTAAAACAGGGGCGGAGACGTTTCTCCTCTTGCAGAGTTCATTTTCTGAGTTACAATAAGCGCCTAAAAGTATGTGAATATTTTTTTATCCTAAAATCATTTTTAAAACGTTTTTCCCCACAGGCTCGAAAAAACTAAAGTAATTTGTTGAACTCTCAAGGTGGAGCTATACATCGGCATGGCAAAATAACAAGAAAAACGCGATGAGCCGTTCTGGTAACTACAATGTATACTACATGCGTTACAATACTCGTTTATCACGAAAAACCTTTTTAGAGTAAAGATATCGTAAACAAAGAAGATGCATGAATTATTCGAAATGACAAAATCGAAAAAGCAAACAAAAAAAGGCGAGCGCTGTAAATATTTTTATCCCATGCATTGTGAAATATAAGCTAGGCTTTAATATCATGTTAACCAAATAAGACAGGATTTCTTTTTTTCTTATTTTTGATTTGTTTTAATATACAGACTCTTTTTTTTGTAATTTGAATTAAATGAATGGCGAGCAAAAGAGAAGGCTCGTGGAAAAGAAACTAAATATTTGTAACAAAAAGAACTAGAAGAGATTAATCTAATAGGCATTTTGACCTAGATCTAGCGTAAAGGACTTTACGTTTACTTCATGAAGGCTACCACGAACAGAACATTCAATTAATAAATAGGACGAGAGGGAGAGACAAAAGATGAATGGACATCTGGAAAATTTCCAGGGTTAAAATTTGTTTACAACTTATTGTTAATGTTATGGACGGAGTGCGGCGATTTATCCCGTTAAACTGAAAGTTCTTTGATTATGATAGAGAGAACAAAGTGGACGGGAAGGACCGGCATGCGGGAATGAAAACTCCAATAGACTTCTGTAGGAGACGTCAAGTCTCCCTAGATTTAGTCTCGCTATATCTAGATCAAATCAAAAAGGAGAAGCAAGTATTTGGTAGGTCAATTTATCAATAATGATTACAAAAGAAAGCTTTGTCTAAAGATCTATAGGATTCATTAAATTTTAAGATTTCAACAGCAAATCGTAGTATCACACGCTCTCATCACAGAAAGCGACAGAGGCCAAGAAAGCCAACAGTACTGCCAGTCTGCTTCATTGAATGTTTTCTGAATCTTCCATTCTTTGTCTTGTTTGAACATTTGATGGGGTATCAAGCATCGCGATGGGGTCAAGGCTTAAAAAAACTCAGTCCTGGGCGCTCTTTAGTATTTAACTTCAGGGTTTAGAGCGTTACCTACAGAAGTCTATTGGAGTATTCATTCCCGCGGCCGGGATGCTGTTCGTATAAAAGGAATTAATATGCGACCGTTTTTCAGTGCACTGGATCAAGAACAAAACTAGAATCGAGCCAGTTCCACTGATGCTAAGACTAGATTCTTTGACTCAATAAGTATATACGCATTCTACCCCTCGACTTGGTAAGCAGACCATGCACGGGTTAGTTTTATGTTCTGTTGACCGTTTTTGTTTTTCTTGATTTTTATTTTACATTTTACATCTTTGAAACAGAAGTTTCAATTTTTGTTTCAACAGCAGCGGTTGCTACCGCAAATTGCGCAGATGTCGTTTTTTGTTGCTGCTAATGCTATTGTCGTTTTTTGTCGAAGTTTCTGATAATTCATAATCTTCTCTAACATTTTTTTTGTCTTTAAATAGCCAAATAGCATTACATCAATGTAAAGTTGAAACCGGTGCTAGAAATTAGCTAAAGTTAATATGTGAATATAGGGAAAATGAGGAGAATGTCAAGGCTATATTTATAGACATGCCTACCCCTCCTGACTCTCAAGTTCTTTGTCCGGTACAAATTCTAGAATATTTTAAAACCGACTTTTGTTCTCGCATCGCAATAATTATGGTTATTCATCGTCGTGAGACATGGTTAAGCCAATCTGCCCAATCACAGCACTCATGCTGTGCTTACCTTAGCGATGGTTGATGGTTTGGTATCAGTAACAAGAAATAGGTCACTATCTCGAAAAAACATAATCAAAATGCGTAAAAACTACCCCAATTGGACAATGAGCAGCCAAAGACTTAGAAATCTTTTGAGCCTATGCCAAAAGTTTCTTCTGGCTTGACGAATTCTAGCCGATTGGACACCAGTTCCTCAGCTTCAAACAAACTTCCCTTTTCAATTAGAAGACTATTTAAAAGGAAACATGAAAATTATTTAATAATAAAAGTGAACTAATTAAAGACAACATTAATTGTTAGATTGGCTAATACAGACAACGATAAAAAACGGCGATACGGCCGTTTCAACTAACGCAACGGTGGCTGTGTTTTATTGTGATATTTTCATAATTATAAAGACCTAGTGAATGGATATTCACATAAATTACAAGGATCGATCGACGAGGGCCATCAATGATCATGAGGTTTTCAATCCCGGCCGCGGGAATGAATACTCCAATAGACTTCTGTAGGTAACTCT
>BMAT01012998.1:73778-87933 GCA_019649035.1 Elysia marginata | reverse complement strand
CAATGTTAGATGATATGAAAATGGATGATAATTGTCCAAAATTTATGACAAAACGTGGTATGGATATATGTTGTTTGATGAAGTAAATCGAAAGGACATAGGCAACAATAACATTACTATCAATAGAAATAACTCTGAGGTTGGAGAAATAATCAGAACAGCGTATATACTGAAGCTATTTAAGTAAATAATTTTACATGTACGTAAATCAATGGCATAATAATGGTACAATTAAGACCCATTTATCTCATCAGGCCACAATTTCTTATCACAGAACGATTACGTTTTTGTCCTCAGATAATCATCTTTTGAAAGCATAACTTCGAGCTAGATGACACCAATATTGCTGGTTCGAGCTGTAATAACTGAATGTGGAAACATTTGGTTATCTCGTTTTTTTTAATTTGAAAAAGAAATAAAGACCAAATTTATAGTCATTAACTGATGCAGGTGTCCCTTTCAACATCGCTATTATTACGTTACTATTTTTATTACCAATAATATTATTATTTTTATTTTTATTATTATTATTATTATTTCATTATTATTATTATTATTATTATCATTTTACCATCTTTATGTAATATATCATTCCTATTACTGAGTTTGTGAACTCACCCCTGGGGAGGCGCTGGTGCGCTGCATGGAGACGGAACTCCTGTTCTTGGCCCTGAGTTTGGAGAGAGAGCCCTCGGCGGAGTCAGCACGCTCCTCGGCGTCTTCCAGCTCGGTCTGTACCTTGCGGTATTTGGCCAGGTTGATGGCTGCGATCTCCTCCTGCAGAGAGTACGGTAACCAAATCAACGTTAAGTCAAGACAGCAGTTTTCGCACACTGGAACATTAGTGCTGTAAATATTTATGTTGCTATGATTTAATAAAAAAAAACTTTTATTGCTGGATAGGGTAATCGTCAAAGAAATAAAGATCACTTTAACGAGAAAGTTAAGCAGCTGTACCAAACAACGTACTGTCGTGAAATATTCAGATGTCCCCCCCCCTCCCGCCTCCCCAAGAGATTAAATTAGTTTTCCAGGACACGTAATTCTAGACAGGTGTGTGTGTACTCACAGCCTCCTCGACTTGTCTCTTGTAGGTCTTGATCTTGTTCTGAAGTTTGTCCACAATGTCCTGCAGTCTCTCCTGGTTTTTGCGATCCTCATCGGCCTGGAAGGCGAGCTCTTTGAGCCTGCGGTCAGCCTTGCGCATGTTCTTCTGGGTCTCAGCATGGCGGCGCTGTTCGTTGTCCAGTTCTGTCTCCAACTCGCGGACCTGGGAGGAAAAAGAAAGGAAAGAGCTTAATATGGTTGCTGCATGAACCTAAAATTTGTTTAGAGTAGTTTCCCTTAGGCACTAGTAGTCTCTAAGCGGAGATTAAGCACTCAAGTTTTGCTACTGGAGTACCCATCCCACTAAGAGCTCGCTGAGGAGTACCTTAGATTTTATTGACAAACACAAGAGAATTTCTTTACGAATCAGCCCAATAGAGCAGGTATGGAAGGTATGTGAAGTGTTAAAAGAGTTGAAAGGAGCTTAGGAACATGAAAGAAAAGATTAACATGAACAAAACTGCCTTGAAAACAAAGCATTCGGGAGAGAATGAATATTTTATCAACAAGCACTAATCGGAAGTTGAGATTTTTGCAGGAAATAAGATTTAAAATTTTTATACATTGAAACGACTGGCACTATGCTTTCTATCGCATCAGTTAAAGGCCCCATAGAGGAGAAAGATTAAGAGATGCAGAGAGACAGGGGAGAAAAAGAAGAGAGAGAAAGAGAAAAAGAAAGAGAAAGCGAGGTAAGGGATATATACATAGAGAGAAAACAATAGCCAATCGCTCAAAGTAGAACCATAGAGGAAAGTAGGGACATTTCAGAAGAATTTTTATCACAAAAACCTTCTTTTATTTCAATATATTGTCAAAACTATGCAGACATGAGAATAAGACTAAAATATCATACATATTCTCTAGAACTATTTGAAACCGCAAGAGATTTCTGTCAATAATCATTAAAGGGCAACTACTTACTCTGGTCTCGAGTTTCTGGATGATTTTCTTGCCTCCCTTGAGTGCCTGGGCCTCGGCCTCGTCGAGCCTGACCTGGAGATCCTTCATCTGGCCCTCCATGCCCTTCCTCAGTTTCTCCACTTGCATGCTGAGGAAATCAGGAGAAACAAGAAATGAATTAACCACTTTATAGGTGGCAGTTTTGTATAGAAATCAGTGCAGTGCAAATTTGAGACATGCTGCAAGTTAGCATTATGATTATCAGCCCGTTACAAAAGGTTATTGTGGCGTGTGGGGGGTGGGCGAAATGTCATACGTTAATGCTGAATAGAATATTAAGATAAATTACAACTTACCTTTTGCTTTGCAGCCATAATTTGTTTCATATTTCCACACATATATCACAGTCATATATACATACATATAGATACATATATCACAGTCATGCTTGGTAGGTCTACCTTTTTACATACCCCCCCCCACCCCCTTGTCCCTCATAACTCACTTTTTTCATATCCACCCTACCTTTAATCTTTAGTGGTGATTTCCCCACCGCACTCTCTCTGGCACCCTCCCATTCCTTGCCCCTCTTTACTAATTTTTTTCGTCTCTCTATCTCATCCTTCAATTTCATCTTTGATAAGTGATTTCTTATCACCCTCTCTCTGGCTTTCTCCCATTCATTTCCTACCTGTGCTCTTGCTCTTGTCTGAGCTCATCAGCGAGCCTTGCAGCATCAGCCATAGCCTTCTTGCTCCTCTCCTCAGAGGCCCTCAGTTCGTTGCTCATCTCATCCAGATCTGTCTGCATGGCCTGGACGTCTCCCTCCAGCTTGCGCTTCTGGCCCTGGATGGAAGAGGTCTGTGCGGACAGCTCGTTCACGCGGTCGTTGGCGTCCTGCAGTTCGTTCTCGGCTCCCTTGCGGGCACGCTCAGCCTAAACATACCATCACCAATACCACAAAAGTACGGGTTAGTACATATAGTCGGATAAGAGGGTAGTATCAACTCAATAATTTGTACCAATTACAGCGTCATAAACGGCAAATGAAGTTTGAGGTAGTAAACTAACCATAAAGTTTACACCCAAACATTCATAGAAATTTTCAGCGTTTTCAATTCTATTTTTATCTTTGAAGAAAAGAGTAACTTGGAATTTAACCAACCAGTTTAATACATATGCTGACTTTCTAATGTTTGCTGTACAAAGCAATGAACTTTTAATGTTCATTGTATATAGAAATTAAAAGCACTGACCTAATATTTGCTGTTTATAGCAATGACAAGCACTGACCCTCTAAACTGCCGGGAGCAATCAAAGTGCAGTATCTCTTATATGATTTGACTGCAAACACTCCACTTTGATTGTCCTGGGCAGTAGAGTTTGTTGTAGGTAGTAATGACCAACACTGACCTAATATTTACGGTCCATAGCAATGGCCAGTACTGACGCAATATTTACTGTACATAACAATCACTAGAACTGACCTGCTCCAAGGCGCTCCTGAGCTCTTCAATCTCGGCGGTAAGAGTTGTGCAACGACGCTCGGCCATGTTGTAAGACTCGCGGGCTTCCTCCCTCTGTCTGGCCTCATCCTCGATGGCGCTCTGCATCTCCTATTGGGCCCAGGTTGGAGGAGGTAAGGACGACGTATAATAAGATTAGTACTCCTTTGTCAAACCATAGGTGAACATTTTTAATACAGATTAGTTCTACTTTTAAATGTGCGAGTTTAGTCATACAACAAACGGTCTTTCGTACAAGTTGGACTTCTATCTTATTCTGGGCTGACCATTGTCCACACAAAATCTCGTTGTTTTCAAGTTAATATGTTTTTGAGATGTCAATCTTAATTTAATCAATGTCACAGAAACTTTACCCTCAACCTTTAATAGCCGACAAAAGTATACTAGATTTGTTATACGAATTTTTAAAAATATGTTTTAGAGTACTTCCTCTTAGGTCTCTAAGCTTATATTCGACCCTTGAGTTTTTCTCTGCTAAACTACCTACCCCATAGAAGAGCTCTCTGAGAGATACAACTTTTGATTTTTACACACAAGAAGGCTCGTCACGTAACAGCCCTATAAGCACGTACCCTGATTGTTTGTTGGTATTTCTTGACGTTCTTCTCGAACTCGGCCTTGCCGCGGTTGGCCTGGTCCAGAGCGACTTCCAACTCGTTGATGTCCTGTTCAAGCTTCTTCTTGATGCGGAGAGCCTCGGCTTTGCCCTTGGCTTCGGCCTCAAGGCTAGCCTGCATGGAGTCCATGGCGCGCTGGTGGTTGCGGCTAAGGTTGGTCGAGAAAAGAGGATATCATTTTAAATACTCCGCGGGAGATTGAACAAGACAAAACTGAAACCTGCTTTAAGAGCAAAGATTAATGGCAAAATGTATTAAGAGGCGATGCGTGAAAGTGTTTAGAAGAAAAAGGTGGGTTTGAGATTAACTATTTGGGCAAACAAATTTAATTGACCATTATTTAAGTGATATAAATTCTATCATGCGTATTTGGTTGATTGTCTTGAAACTATTGTTTAAGTCATCTTCTCTTGTTGCCGATTACTATACTTCATAAAGCTTCATGGTCCGTTCACATGACGCGTATGCCATACTAGGCTAGGTATCGGTGACAGAACGATTAAGCGAATGTGATCCGGTTTTCTTTTCACCCGGTGACGCATCTACGTCAAAGTGGGACGGTGATACAAAGGGACAGAATGCGAACTTGACTTAAATATAGCATACGCGTAATATAAAAGAAAAAAAATTGACTGAGCAGAACTTACCGAGTGTTCTCAAACTCTTCTTCCTTATCCTGGATGCGACGGTCAATCTCAGAACGGACAGAGGAGATCTCGAGCTGGGAGCGCATCACCTTGGCCTCTTCCTGCTCAAGAGCAGACTCAGCCTCCTCGAGGGCGGCTTGCAGCTCCTCCTTCTCCATCTCCAGGCGCTTCCTGGACTTCTCGAGCTCGTGAGTGGAGCGTCCTCCCTCGCCAAGCTGGTCGGTGAGGTCATGGATCTCATCTGAAGACACAGACACAAAGGGATAGACATGAATTTAAGATCGCATTTACAAAGTGTTTGGTCTTCCACGGAAAAGGTGGCAATTGCTGTAAATGTAAACTGACACGCATTTAAAACGATAATAAACACACACAAATAGAGACCATCTTTCTCATGTTATGGGTACTGCATGAAGAAAAAAACCCGCAATAATAATTGGTCGGTTTTAAGTACAAAAAGCAGGCTAGTGCTAAAATTGTTGATTTGAGAAATGGTCGCTTTTAAGTACAGGTAGGCTATCCCAAAATTTCCAAAGGAACAAACTTTGAGATAACCTACTTGAACTTAAAAGCGAACATTTCTCAAAACAACAAATTTCGGGATTGTCTGCTTATATTTAAAAAAGACAAATTAACAAAAACTATTTTGCAATCATTAGATGAATGCACTTCCAACAGGTTTAAGGCCAAAAAAAAAAAAAAAAAAAAAGAAACCAAGCAAGTAAAAACGGAAACCAACAACTGAGCCAGAGAAGGAGTGGTATCACATACCACACCGCCCTACACTGACCAATAACTTAAGTTGAAGCAGGATATGATACACCAACGACAGCAAATCACACATTTACAATCTGTCTTACAATATCAGTTAACAGCTGTAAACCAGCCGTAAGACGACACAACCACTACTAGACTACATACCAGCCAAGTTCTTGTTCTCCCTTCTGAGAGCCTCCACGCTGTCGTGGGCCTCCTCGATCTGGGCCTTCACGCGGAACAGCTCGGCTGAGTAGCCTCTGGCCTCCTTCTGGGCGTTCTCAAGCTCGCTCTGGAGGTCGTTGCACTTGGCCTGCCACTCACCGATCGTCTTGTCGAAAGCGCGCTGCTTCTTCTCCAGGTTGGTGGCGTTAGCGTTGGACTGGAAAAAAACCCAAATCAAAATTCATGAAGGTTATGCCTGCCACCAAGTTTAAAAAGTCCTTACAGTTTAATATGTGAAGGATATGACAGTCACTAGGCCTAAAATTAACATACAGCTTCATCTGAGCGAAAACTGGCATAAAATAAAAGAACGTTGAGTTTTTAACTTGCATAAAACATTACGGACAATTAAATAAAAAAAGCGAGAGAAACTTGAAAGGAGAAGAGAAACCTAACAAACGACGTCGGCCGTTTGCGTTTTTGTATTATTGTATTATTTTCTTATTTTAACACACTATTCAGTACAAATAGCTTCTGATCTTCCCTTATTTAAAACACACCGTACATCATCACTGATTATAAATGCCCAACTACCATCCTAGTGATCGACTAACCCCGCTGTAGTCTTACCCTCTCGACGTCAATCATGAGATCCTCAAGCTCTCCCTGCAGGCGAGATTTGGCTTTCTCAAGGGCCTGGACCTTGGCGTTGGCAGCCTCGGCGTTTTGCTCGGCCTCGTTCAGTTTGGCCTGGAGTTTACGTCTATATGAAATACAAGACATCATAAGGTAAATTTTATATATTAAAGAATTGAATTGATAGTCCTCGGTGGGAAATAATGTACATTTGCGACGGTTAGAAATTTGACAGTGTCAGAGAACTGAACAATACGAATGTCAATAAACAATGAATGACTAGGTACGTCAACAGAACTAGTGTTGCTAACATGTGTGTTAAGACATCTGCGAGGGAAAAGAAAAAAATTCAAGAAGTGCGGGTGATACCTGGAGATAACAATTCGTTGCTAAATATGTAGTGATTTATGTTGATTATTTGGTATCTTTAACACAGAAAAAGGATTTTATACTGTATAAAATTAAATGTAAAAGCTTCAAACTCCAAATACCAGCAAATCCGAATAGTCTTTATAAAAAATAAGCGCATGTCCATGGCAGTACCGCCAGATTATACTGAGAAAAATGGTGAAGTGCGTAACCAGATGTTGTAAGTTATTAATTGAATTAAATAGACTTGTAAATATCTTATTTAGGAAATCATTGAGTCTCACGTTTAACTTTTTCACATTGAGCTTTAAACCCACTTCAGTACCGCTAATATGAATAATGATGATGCAGAGTGAAAATAAGTATATTTTTTCATGCATCATAAATTTAAGACATTGATGGCTACCAAGGCTATTCCAACAACCACCCACTATCACTACATCGCTAGAGGCCATTGCAACAACTACCTACAGACACTTCTTTGCTGGGGGCCATTCCAACAACCATCCACTACCCTAACTATGCTGTTTCTACATGTATGATAGGACAAATACTGACTTGCTCTCCTCAAGCTCTTCAGCCCTGGAGGCGCCCTCGCTCTCCCACTTGGAGCGCCACTGTTGGGCCTCGCTGTTGGCCTTGCTGAGATGGCGCTGCAGGTCGGCTTTGCCCTCCTGCTCCTCTTCCAGCTGCTCCCTGAGAGCATCCATGTCGGAGTTCAGGTTGCGCACTTCGGACTGGAGCTTCTGGCGGGCCTGGAAACGGAGGGGAACAAAGAAAAAGAATGTAAGGAGAATAAATATCTGTTAATCACGCTACAAAGTTAAAAGCTACTACTGCGGTTGTTACTGAGAACAGAAGTGGAACACACATGATAACCTCTCTCTCTCTAGCTCTGTGCACATCTTTCGGTCTCTATAAAAAATTCTCATCTTCAACTGATGTCTTTCAATTTATATTTATTTCGTTCCAACTCTACATCGTGCAATACCAACAAATCCCTTAAGTCCTATACAGTGTGTTTATGTGTCATGTTCCAACTTACGCCCTTTCAAAGTATTGTCCAACGACTGGTAATTCTAATACTGCTCTCCCTGATACCTACCCTGGTCTCGTCTTCAAGCGCCCTCTTGGCCTCCTCGAGAGCAGATGAGAGGGATGCCTTCTCCTTGGTGAGGGTGCCAATCTTGTGTTCAGCCTCCTCCAGCTGGCGGGTGAGCTCGGCGGCCTCCTGGCTGGCCCTGTTCTTCTGGGCTTGGAGATCCTGCACGTTGCGGTTGGCCTGGTCCACCTTGGCGTTCAGCTCAGAGATCTGGGCCTCCACCTGCTTGGACATCTTCTCGCTCATGCCCTGGATACCCAACAAAACAGGACGTGATGTAAATACGCTACTAGGTGACTCTCATGATGGGGCGTATGTGTATTTGTGTTTGTGTGTGAAGGTTCATTAAAAAGAAGTAACTAGTTTTAAGACACATTTAATTATAAATCACAATTTCACGCTCTTTAAAATTTTTTTATGTAAACACAAATATTAAGGACATATTTAGCATAATCAATTACATCTTTTGTGCATTGAATGAAAGTCACGAAGAAACAGTTGGTGAGAGGAAGATAAGAAAAGCGAATGTAAGAAATGTATGTGAGAGAAGAAATTTAATGTGTTGAATAATTTATTTGTTTGCCTATTTATTTACTTGTTTTGTCTCATTGTATCGAATCTTTGTTATCTATGCTGCCTGTACGATCCAGTTACTTATGTTTATCTTATCTTTTCTTAGCAACTATTTTCAGTCGTAAAATTAAAATATTAAATAAACCTTATCCACAAATTATCACAATAACATGAATGTAACATAAGATTAATGTTTTCGAGAAAGGCTTTTCATACTCTCAAACGATCGTTAACATGCAATGAAGCCTGTGTGTTAGTCAAAAAACGTAAGTATTAAGTAAGAACGTGTACCCTGACACGACTGGCGTGGTGAAACTCTTCCAGCAAGTCTTCGACCTCCATCTCCAGGTCCTGCTTCTCAAGCTCCAGCCTGGGCACGAGGACAACAAGCAAGACACAAGCACACCTGGTCAGTCACATGCTCAACATGCAAGAATTATTCGTACTGAGTGAGATAGCAACAGGTTCCTATTGCCTCGTCTGTATATACCAAGAAGGTTTTAAAGGGGCGAAGTTAGTACGGTAAAGGCATTCTATTATGTCTGAAAAGTAAGAACATGCAAGCTTATCATTATCTCGCGACCTGTGCCAAAAATTCGGGTGTCGGAAAGTAAATTTAGAGAAAATGCGTTTCAAAGGTTATTTCTTTTTCTTTTTTTTTTTTTTTAAATTATAATATCTCTTCACAAAATTTCGCTCATTTCATGTACTGTTCAACGTTTGGAAGCTTAAAAAGTGTTATTCAAAATTACTACCCATTTTAAAAACTGCGACATCCGATTTAATTTCACTGGCTGTGAGACAATTTAACTTTTGTAACTTTGTAAAAAACAAAACCTAGAAGGAAATAACTATTTAACAGAACGACTAAAAAGTAGGAGACACTTTACATAAGTCGTAAAGTACTTCTTAAACAATTGTCAGACGCTTACTAGGGAAAAAGGGTGTCGCGATACAAGAGCTTCATAGAAAAATGTTAGTAGACTTCTATGTGTTCTAGGCTTAAAGACAGCATCTTTAAAGCTTTATTTCGAAAGCTCTGCAAGAGTTTGAAACATAAAAATCGAAAATCGTGCAGGTGTTGTTAATTGGGAACATTGGAAAGAAACAATGTTAAATAAGAACAAAAAAACGTTTGGTAAGTGTTGCTAAAGAGATAAAGAGGGAGAGATACCACGTTTAAATGCGATATATAGACGAGAATAAAGACAAAGAGAAAATGATAATAGATAAAGACAGAGAGGTGGATTTTAAGGCAGGGCATGGGAGAGCGACATGAAAGTACAAAGAAAAGGAAGTATATGAAGATAAAGGGAGGGGATGAGCTGGTGCATGGGAGAGAGCTACAAGAAGACAGAAAGAAAATGGGTATGGAACAGACAATATTGAGAGCACCAAAAGCACGTGTTGAATATGAAGGAGAATCCCACGAAGATCTTGACACGTCAGGCTTTATGTAAGGGATGCAACTCTCATCAGTACTGCTGTATCTTGTCCTCCTGACATGTTCGACATGAAGTCAGAGGGAATAAGAAAAAGGACACAGGTAGAGAGGTGGAAGATCATAAAGGGGAAGGAAGGTATGGAATAGAGAACACGGAAGGACGTGTTAGAGGAAGAAGAATTCCAAGCAGATCTCATCATGCCAGGCTTTAGGTAAGGGATGCAATTTTTATCAGTTGAGTGCTGTACCTTGTTCTTGCTGGCATGTTCGACTTGGGCCTGGAGGTCATCGACCTCAGACTTCAGCTGGCTCTTCTCTTTCTCGATCCTGGATCAGACATGGGTCAGTAGATTACAGTGAATTGTTGTGAGTTATGGTGCTCGAACTACGATCAAGCCAATTGTTCTTCAAATTCATTTGACATAGATTAGTGTAGATTAAGACAGTGTCGTTTTTTAAGGAGTGCCGTCTTTAAATTCAAAGGTGCTTTTTAAAATTTAATATCAGTTTTAACGTAAGTAAGTGAAAATAAAGTGACTTAAAAACCAAATACTACTGCAAACACACACTCGTGGAAGAAAGGAAGGATGTGGCTAGTTTTAGTCGTAATAAGCTATATTCAGAGGTGAGACATTATTAAACACAATGAGTATCAATCCTAGCTAAGCAATTTGTATGTATGTCGTGACGCATTCTTTTCCTTTTTCTTCCCCAAATTAAATTTCAATGGAAATGACCCGCTCATTAGCTGAAGGCCCATCATAATTTTTTTTCCACAAAATATTTTTACTACTTTTTGTATTACATTTATTGTTCACTTGATTTGATTTTTCTTTCATTCCTGTCGAACTAATTTCAACTTTTTCATCATAAACCATTCACTGACCATTCCTTTATTCTTTATCTTATTCTTTTCGCTTATGACTCTAAATTTGCTCTAGGTACAGAAAACGCATTGGCGATTAATTTCACGTCCTCCTAGCTCACTCCACATTTCCCCCCTTAGATCCTACAGGCTAATTTCAGACCCATAACTTATATCGCATTATCAGCTCCGTGTGGGCACCTCTACCAGTACAATGTCGAGCGCAAATACTCCGTCTAAAAATAACACAATGTCGATACCAATTACTAATCCTAAAAGTAAAATGATGTCTAAACCAGTTACTCCCCCTCGAATTACACAATGTCGACCCCAACAATGAGAATAAATAGTACGCTTACGTAGCATTCCAGTTTAATCCCCGTTTCTCCTTTCCTAGAATTAACACAATGTCTATCACAGTTACTCCCCCCTAGAACTAACACGATTTCTGTCACAGTTACTTCCTCTAGAACTAACACAATGTTTATCCCAGTTACTTCCCCTTCAACTTACACAATGTCTATATCAGTTACTCCCTCTAGAACTAACACGATTTCTGTCACAGTTACTTCCCCTAGAACTAACACAATGTCTATCCCAGTTACTCCCTCTAGAACTAACACAATGTCTATCCAAGTTACCCCCTAGAACTAACACAACGTCTTTTCCACCGCCTCCCTCCTTGAACTGACCTGCTCTTGACCTTCTGCAGCTGGTCGATCTGGTCAGCCATCTCGTTGGCGGCATCCTGCTGCTTCTTGCGGAGAGCGGACACCTGGGACTCGTGCTGCAGGGCGGCCTCCTCCAGGTCGCGGCGCAGCTTGGCAAGCTCCTGCTCGCGCTTCTTGTTGAGCTCCATCTGAGCTGCAGTGGCGCCACCTGCTTCATCCAGGCGCTCGCCGAGATCCTCCAGCTCGCGGGACAGCTCAGTGCGCTGCTTCTCAACCTGAAGGAGACAAGGGCAGATGTCAATTGGGTAACTTTAGCACTGGCAAATACAAACATGACTCTGAATGTAGCAGTAACCCACTTTTTAAATTAGAAAATATAAAGTATTTAGGCCTGGGGAAACAAAATGACACCAAGGGACTTATAAGCGGGAATTAACCTATCACCATTGATCAAACAAATGAGTAATATCTAGAATATCTAGAAGCAGTACCTAGATTTGATGACTGAATTTACATCTAGAATAGACTCATGTGTAGGTTCTTAGATCTTATGGCATCTACTTAAGCCAGCTGCTTTACATGTTATATTGCACTCAGCACTCTTCTCTCATCTTCATTATACTGACCAATCAACTAATCAAAGAGCCGATTGCTGCTACAATTAAATGTATGTTTTAATATACCGCGATGCTTGGTAAAGAAACTAACATACTTGCATATCATGTCATTGTTTTATTATTGTATTGGCTAAATATTTCAAAATATTTTATGAACTATAATTAAGCATCAACAAAAGTATATATAATACAATTACTTAAAAAGGAGATATGAAACGTAGCCAATTTAAGAGAATGAACAACATTTTCTCTAAACCTCAACATTCTATTTTGAAATATGTACCATACCTAGATCGCGTGTTTAATCTTTTTTAAGCAAAATACATTCACACAGCTAACTTCCTTTCTTCTAAAAGATAGCGACTACCCCAAATAATTTTTAGCCCTACCAACATCCTTGCAAACTAGGAATTGAAATGTCAAGACACAACTGTTGCTTGGGATTAACTAAAGATTTCGCCCTATTCCTATAAAGACAAATTTCCACTTATGTATCCATACTAAGTCTTCTTACCTTAGCTCTGGCCTGGCGCTCTGCCTCCAGCTCCTCCTCGAGTTCCTCGATACGAGCCTGCAATTTGAATTGATTCATCGTTAGATGCTGGTTTATCTTGAACAAAGCTTAAGAATAGGAAACACAGTTGTAATAATATTATATTTCAGTCCACTGGAGTTATTGACAATACACAGAACAAAATCAGCCCGTGCACACATGAAATGTCAGTCTTGTTTCAATCTTTTTATGATATACTTCTTCATATGGTTTTTGTCCACCACCAACATCAAAATTAATGACCGATGAACTCTCACAATTAAGACACAATATTAAGCGTAGCAGAGAAAGTCACAACTAAAAGCAGGCACAAAAAGACTGCTAATTTTTTTTATATTTCCGAAACCAGATCGAACTATCGAAAAATTTCAATGTCCTTCCAGAACAGAGAATTGCACACTTTTGTGGCTTGCCATCTTTTCAAGCACCTCATTCGAAATATTTGACACGTCCCGAAAGGTGAAATGAGGCCTAGCGCTTTTGAGGTGAAGAGCGAAACCGCATTGCGAAATCCACTGCCAAGACAAGAGAAGTTTACGACCATAGACAGCCAGTGCCAAAAGCATTTAACAACTAAAATTCAGTTTAAAAAAACTAAAAAAAATTAGTGAGAGAGAGGATTGGCCTAGCCTCTTGACTAGCTGCAAGATGCAGGTACGAGTTTCACGGCTGCACATCGCGCAGAGTCTGACACGGGTGAGCTGCTGATTTTATCTCGATCCAGCCTGACGTGTGTAAGATCTTTCTAGAGAAAGCCTCTTTAATTCTATAGAGGACAAAAACCAGAACTTGTTCTAAAAATAGATAGATAGATAACATGGTGATGACAAGGCACCACACTAAGTAGTAGGTCTTTCTAACGGAGGATTTTTGGGGAAAGTAAGAGAAATTGGATTGAGGTGCTTTGGTAAATAAAAAATAAAAGAATACACAGTCATACAAGAGGTTGTAGACTTAAAAGCTTGCCAGCCTTATCAGTAAGAATGATGGATATCTTTCTTCAGCCACTTCGATTTATCCGTCTATATTTACCTTTAACATCTACACCCCCATCACCTTTCTTCTCCCGTGCATCTTTAAGAAGCTGCATAACTGTACCATGAGTCATGGTGAGCAAGTTTTCTCCGCTCTCCATCTCACATTTAGCAATTTCACCCGTAGACCACTTTATATGCTCGCCCCTGCTTACCCCCCCCCCCACCCCCGCACACACCCAACCTCTAATCAGCGTGTTCTGTCTACCTGGGAAAGTTTCAGGTAGAAAGCTAAGACCGACTTTGATGTGTCTGCACTGCGCCTGGTATTTGCAATATAAATCCAACAGCACTCACCCTCGGCTAAAACTGAAAACACAGCGAACACACTGATTGCAAAAAGATACAGGGAGATGCGAGTGAGTTCAAATTTAAACTTAACTTGTTTTTTCCCGAGCTATCGACAGTAACCTAATAATATTTATTCGTCAGGTATCACCCACTTAAAATGCTCTTACCCCTTTCTTCTCCATAATTATTCAGACTTTAATATCTTTATGAGTAGCCACGATAGAAAGAGAGAGAAAGAAAGAGCGAGGAAAAGAGAGAGAGAGAGAGAGAGAGAGAGAG
>BMAT01012998.1:62480-73755 GCA_019649035.1 Elysia marginata | reverse complement strand
AGAGAGAGATAAAGTGTGTGTACTTGTCAAGTATGAGAAAGAAGAATGATGATATTAGCATGCCTAAACCTGATCAGTTTGATAAGCTCCCTTGGCAAAGGGGTTTTTTTTGTTTCTCTATGAAGACGGGCCTAGGACAAAAAGAGAAACTGCAGAGCTCCCAGCACTTTTTTTTTGTGCAGAGTAAAGTGCAAATATTTATCACTTATCCTGGTTCTTTCCGTTCCATTTTAAACTAGACCCTGCTTGTTCAAACTCTTGGGAGTAAATTCTAGTGCTCAAACGATCGTGCTGACCGAAAAGAAGATAATTTGTTTAACTAAAGCACAGTCTTGGCAATGGATAAAAGTGAGGGAGAAAAAAGACGTAAGTTAGGAACAGGAGAAAATTGGCAAAGAAATAGAACGGGAGGCAGATAAGCAGGTAGTGACAGACAGATAAATAGCTAGATAGATAGATAGATACATCGATCGATCGATAGGTAGAGCGAGAGAGAGAAATGGAGAGAGAGAGAGAGAGAGAGAGAGAGAGAGAGAGAGAGAGGCATACACAGAGGATTCAACACAGAGGCATTTCTACAATTATCCTTTTATACCTATAGAAATGTTTTTTTGACACATAAATTGGTTTCTCATTTTGCGCTGTATGAAAGACTGAAAGCATTTAATCAAAATAATATTAACCTTCTTAAAATGTGCACCATTGCTGTACTTATACACTAGCATTGGTGTTGTGTACTGTTCAATTTAATTTGAAAAGAAGCAAGCAGAATGTTTTAAACATAGAACATACAAGTGAAATCCTCTAAATATCAATGGTTTCTTTCACGTAAACTGGAAAAGTCAAAATATAGGATCTAGTAAAATGAAAGTTAACTGACACGTACACAGAAAATCCAACCAAAGACAAAAATAACTTCAATGGCAAAGGCATCACATCTACTCGAACCTTTATCGACATTTAGGAACCGGTATATCACAATTAAGTTCATGGTCCAGTCTTACCTAATGTAGAGCATTGGAAAAGACTCTGAAAACGAGCACGCTCAGCCTTATTCTTGTGAAAACTCTCTGAAATCTACGAACGCGTTAAACTAACCAAATGAAAACATCTGTTTAGCAAACACTTCATTGCTTTTTCTCTTGTTTTGGAACTTATTTCACTTTTTATAGCGCTATTTCAATCGGTTAGTAACAAAGATTGATACCACATTAAACAAAAACCAAACATTGATTTTCAACATACTTCCAAGAGATTCTTCAAGCCAGGCGCTGTGTACACCAAATCACTTGCATCACGGAAAGCTTTCCTACTTCGGGCGCTAAGTGTGGGATGGCGCAAGGGTTCGAACCCTCCACTGTGCAACAGAGGGTGGGTGGCTATGTTCTCTATTACAGAAGGACTGGTGCCGCGAAACTCCCTTGACAATGAGGCTCCGATATCCAGAGAGCTGTTGTAGTCCCTGGGTGGATGATGGTAGGCATAGGACGAGCTATGGTACTTGCTGCTCTTAGAGCTCTTGTGTTGCTTAGAATCGTAGTGCTTCGAGTTAGAGGAAGATGATGAAGATTGGGGTTTAGCATGAAAACCGCTGCTTGAAGAAGTACTATGTGGGTCTTTTTTCGTTGGGGTAGGCCTATCTTCTTCAAGCTCGTCGTCCATATCAAGAGCTTGTGCTTGTATTTTTGAATCTGTAGGTCTAGCACTTGTTGGCTCCGATTTCTTTGACGCCATTTCAGGTTCTTCTTGAAAATCGTCTGGTTCCTGAACTTCCACAACTGGGATAGTAATATCCGGGTTAGACATGGCGAGGGCACTACAAGAAAGTTCTTAAACAAAGTAGAATCCCGGCGAGTTAAACAACTCGGGCAAAAAATTGTTTTGTCGAAACGAAATTGGTGGCCGCCGGCTGGTTTTTTTTGTGCTCCAGATATTAGAAGCGACAACAAAAAATGTGCCAAGATTTGCAGTTCTTGCGCTTAACGATGTGGATTATACGTCAAAAGCAAGGAGGTTCACTGTGAGTATTTGGGCAAATGCTCTAGCTGCACATAATCTGCTATCTAATCTAAGAGCCCCTAGCCAGCAGTCCGGCGATTACAGAAAATCAAAGATGAGAAGTGCCGTCTCCCTCCCTCTCTGCTCACGTTATATAACCCAGACATACCTGGCGGGGGCAGGTGTGTGATGTGTTCATACATATACAGGAGAGTGAGCTGTAGTAAATTACAATGATACAAAGACGGCATCACTGCACAAACGAAATGGCAGGGGTGAACAGGAATCCGAACGCAGGTGTGGGGGAGACAGGTAAGTGCCCTAATGCTTCGATCTTGGCATCACGCGAGGCAGTAAAACTGCATTGTGGAAGGTAAATTCCTTCAGATGAAAAGAAAAGAGGGGAGGAAGGAAGAAGCTGGCCTGTTGACCTAACGGGAAACCAGACTTTTGTCGGCGTGTCATCTGAGGCTAGGCTGTTCCAATGACGAGATGTGCTTAGCATGAACTGGGATAACGTGCGATCAGACACATCATACGTGCTTGCCAAATACACTGCAGCAGAACTACGCCGAGGTTTTTGGCTGCATTTCAAATTTTCGATACAACCGATTTGAAAATTTCAATGCACCTGTACATTCCATGCAAGGCAAATGCAACTCTCGGTAAATATTCCATGTCGTGTTTATTTAGAGAGCAGGTAAATTGTGTTTCATTTTCAAAATTCTCCTCTTGATTTTTAAATTAAGTTTAGCAAATTCCACAGCGCAGGTAACCGTTACACGCTTTGGGATTTTAATTTTCGAAACAGGCATATGAGTTTAATGATATCCACAGAGCTCCTTAAAGCAGAACAAGACAAAATGACTCGCAGAAAACCATTATCATATTCTTCTATGCAATGTTTTTAGATGTCACAGTAACTGCCCAAAAGGAATCCTTCCCGTCTCCTCACCCAAATGTCATTACATAATTTGAGAAGATCTTGTTTATAACCAACTGGAACCCTATGTGTTACTGAATGCTTAACGCGTTCAGTAATGAACACGCTGCATAATAGAGCTAGGATGAGTAACGTGGAATCGGCAATTTTTTTAAAGGAAACTAATGCTATTTTCAATATTGAAAGGGCAGAGGAAAAGACAGCATGTTCAGCTAAGTTAGCAAAACAAGAAGAAATCGAAGTTAGTTTCAGTGCCTTCTACGCCAGAACCACATAGATAGAAAACCTATGAAAACAAAAGGACTTTCTGCTTGATAACAATTCACTATCTTAAACATGTTTCGATAATCCAGCGTAAATAGATAACGATTCGAAGCAACAGTTTGCCAATTATGCCCAGGTTTGATGATGCTGATTTTGACATCAGCACCTTTCAAACATTAAAAAGGTAACAAGTATGTTTAAGTATGAGAATGACATCAGCGACCGAAATTTCTTGCTTATAACTCATTGTGGCCAGATACATACCCGAGATGCAAAATATTTTACTCTACGGTCAAAAAAGAAAATGTAATGGCTGCTGGAAACGCATCTTCTCAAGACCTTTAAAATTATGTTCTGAGATTTGACAAAGTGTATTTCTCAATAGCCCTAAGGTTATTTTGGAAAATATAAGGAATTTGATAAACGTTTTCGAATTTAAGATCAAAGCCCGAGGCAATAGGTTTTAAAGTTCACAACCAGAGAGAGAGAGAGAGAGAGAGAGAGAGAGAGGAGGGGAGAAATCCAGAATGTGTCGCAAAAAAGGATGTTATTGAATAAGTTGGGCAAGGGAAAATTAACGCTCTTCGATAAAATGGTGGAAAATTATCTTTATTTTGATATCAGCCTATAAACAATAAAACCTTTACAGAACCCATCATACATCGGTATACTCCATCCTTAAGTCTTTCCCCTCTTTCTATGACTAGCCAAACCAAACAATTTTTTTCCGGTTTTGTTTGCTTCCACCTTTCGTTTCTAAGTTTGTAGTAACTCAATTCAACTTTACTTTGTCCACGTCTTGCTTTCCACAGCACTTTTTTCATTGCTTCTTACAAAGCACAAACATTTCTTTAGCTTTAGTTAAATAATACGCCTCCTCACTCCGCTTCTGCAAAAATAACTACCGGGTAGCCGAGGTTTATTTACCTGTGCAAGACACCTACGTTTTTCCGTGTTAACCTAGCAGCACACTTCTACTCATCTCAAAGCCGGCATTGCTCGCGCGAGCGTGCGTGTGTGTTGTATGCAGGAAACAAACTACGAGTCAGCAGTTTGGAAGTTGTGAGCATTCCATATATAGCGAGTGTGCTCATGCTAGAAGTTGTATACTTAGGCTCACATTAAGTATGAAGTGTGTTTCTTCAGAATTCATTCGCTCTTGTTTGATCTATGATAGAACTGCAATCTTGTCCTATCTTTAAAAAATTTTAAGCACATTGTTTTTATTCTGTTGAGATAGATCTTTGAAAAAGAATAATATCTCAATATTTTTTGGTTCGGGGGGGGGGGGTATAAAGAAGGAATATCTAAAACAATAGGGCTTGGTCTGTTTGAAAACAAATTCAAAGGTGTTTTAACTCTTGGGTGAGATATCGTGAAAAGTTGTTTCATTGTCAGTACGACTGATTAAAAACTATGTTTGATTATACATGGAGAATCCAGATAAAGAGCAACTAAATCAGAAGCTATGTGAGACATAACTACTATGGCGATATCAATAGCACGTCCTGAGGGCCGAAAAAAAGGCTTGTAGACAAGATAAAGCAGATTTTTTACACTATGATTCTAAAAGAAAAAAGAAAGAAACAACCAAACAGCTCTCATTTTTGAAAGAGAAAACCGATAACTGCAAAAGTGTGAGGAAGTCAGAATTTGAGCACACGCTGAATTTCCTGCGACGAGAGTAGTAGCTTGAGAATGCTCTATTGTGGAATCATACAACCGATTAGCAGTTTCAAAAGGCATTTTGTGCTGATCAACCTGATATCAGGCTATTGTCGGCGATCTGTTTGGTCCTCTTTTGTCCACACAGTCCGAAGTGATAGGAAATGACGAAATGAGCTATATGGTTTTATTACAGATTTTTTTTTACAACTCCTTTCTGTATTTCGATATTCCCCTAGCGTTTCGCTCAAAAGAGCTGCCGTCAAGGTTTTTTTTAAACTAACTGATATGTTTTCCAAAAACATGCTTTAATTATGAGATGTAGCCTATGAAAACATTTTATTTTGGAAACGTCTTAAAAGTTGGAAAAAAAATCTTATGTCGCGTAGTTCAAAAAGTTAAATCGCTTGAAGAACAGTCAAACACGCATATAGTTACCTCAATCCATTACACAAAAGTAGGTACATAATAATAATAATAAATTCCAAGAAAACAAACCAGAAACCACCCAGAAATCAACCGACGAAGACGACCAAATAAACAAACCCTTTAACAACACTCATAGGGACAATTAAATAAAGAACCACGAAACAGATGCAAGAATTTAAGTCATTTAAGGAGGAAGAAGTAGACATTAAAGGTAAAAGCTGATAAATTTAAAAGCAGTAAAATATATGTTGCGAATATAGATCTAGGGACAGGTAGCTTAGGGCACAGAAAGTCAGTTAAACAGACCGACAGTGTGAGAAAAACATGTGAATCTTTATCAGGTTTTAAATACGTACGAATTAATTCTGACTGGCAAGTGAGATTTCCTAAAATAGAGCTGACGAACAATGTGCGATATCCAGACAGAAAGAAAGTTGATGAACAAGTGAGAAGATCCAGATTCTCAAAATAAGGCTAACCAGCAAGTGGTATACAAACTGACAAGTGAGATATCCAGACAGAATATTAACGAACAACTGAGATAGCTAAACAAGAAACTGGCTGGCAAGTGAGATTTTCATAAGAAAAGGGGAATAAACATGTAAGATACTCTGACAGAAAATTGACAAATCTGGGCGTAATGACAACGACGAAGTGAACATGTGGAGTTAAGAGCAGACTCTCTTCTTACCTGGAGCTCCTTGATCTTTCTCTGGAGTTGGGCAACCAGACTCTGCTCATCTTCCAGTTTGGAGTTGAGGCCGTTGATCTCCATGTCCTTCCTGAATGTGAAAGATAAAAGGAGATTTTAAGTCTTTTTTTTATGTGAAGAAGGATGACTTTTACCAGGAGAGCAATTCGCTAGGAAAACACTTGGTGTTTAAAGTCGAAAATCATCATAAAATTTGTCGCCTTGCGTGATTCTTCATAACCTTCAACCTTTCATCAACAATAATCTGACTGGCCTGCGGACTTGTGAGACCGCCTATAACTTTAACCTTACATCAACGAAAATATGACAGACGTGCGAATATGTACTACCCCTCATAATCACAACCCCTTATCAACAAAACACTTACAGGCTTGTGAGCGTGCGCGACCCCTCATAAACTTAATTCTTTCATCAACGACACCCTGGCTGACGTGTAGACTTGCGTGACCCCTCACAATCATAACCCTTTAAAAGCCTGCGGGCCTCTGTGAACTCTCATAGCCTTAATCCTTTACCAACGAAAGCCTGACTGACCTGCGGACATTCTCCTCGAGTTCCCTCTTGGCGCGTTCCAAGTCCTCAACGGTCTCCTGTGTGGACTTGAGGTCTTGCTCCAGCTTCCTCTTGGCTTTCTCAACATCTCCGCGCACCTTCTTCTCGCGCTCCAGGTTATCCTCGAGCTGGCAGGATATGGTATAGAATAAAGCGTTTGTAGCTTACAAGATTAGATAAGTTTTAAACAAATTTTAGAGCAAAAGTATGAAATGAAAACAATCGATGAATTTCGTTTTCGATTAAAAAATCTCTGCTCTATTGGATTAGCAATCACCCTTTGAGAACAATTATTTTGTATAGACTCACTTGGCGATGCAGAATTTGATCACATTTTTTAAAAAGAGAGCGCAAGTTGGTTTAAATTCTTAATTCTTTTTTAACTTTAAATACAATATAACTGAAACTAATTTCTCAACCTTCTTCATAATGCCTTACAATATTATCCCAAAGGCATTTTCCCCGATGTAGAAAGATTAAAAACGAAAGCAGAACTCATTCAACCAGACGACCGTCATTCTTTGATATCTGCGTTTTTTGGCATTGCCGTAAACCGCAGCACAACTGCCCCACTCATCCCAATGCCTTTTTCCGCACACACCTTCTCCCCCAGATGCTGAGAGCCAGGAAGCTAAACCAGACGATTACAATTCTCAGACATTTTCTGGCATTGCCATGAACCGCAGCCTCACTATCCCCTTTCAAACGAAAGAAAAGGCTCACCTCGTCCAAAGTCTGCTCGAGCTTGGTCTTGAGTTTGTTGAGGTGGTTGACCTTGTCTTCCTCGGCCTGCAGGTCTTCCAGAGTCTTCTTCTGCAGCTCCTCCAAGTTCTTTTTCTCTTTGTTCACTTTGCTCAACTGTTCGTCCTGAGCGGCCATCTCGTCCTGCAGGGTTTTGATCTGGTTGTCTTTTGTCTGCTTCTCTTGCTCGGCCTACGGAGAAGAAGAAGACACGAAGATATATCCATCAACAAGGATGCTAAGCTTTATGGCTCATTGCAAACATTCAATCCGTAATGAATAAGCTAGTTCTTTCAAAACAATACACACTACCCTTCTTAATTTGGCAGCAAAGCTAAAAAAATCAAACGTTTCCCCCAAATGCTGTTTGAGGTGAATTTCGGACTCTTGGGTTTTAATTGATATGTCAAATTAAATATTTGGCAAAAAACGGGTTTCGGCATTTCAGCGTGTTCTGGTTGGCTTTTAGGAAGTATCATGACTATATAAGTATGCATTTTGTTAATAAAGGCAGAGACAGACCTTGGCCAAAGTGTTCTCGAGATCCTCGATGTCTTCCTTAAGGGCCTTGTTCTCGGCGTCCATCTTCTTTTTCTTTTCCTCAAGGTCGGCAGCGGCGTCCTCTTCGTCGAGGAGGCGCTCTTCCATCTCCTTGAGTTGGGACTCGTACTCGACCTTCTGGGAGATGAGTTTCTCAATCTTCTCCTCGGCGTCGATCAGAGTGTCCTGCTCGGCTTGAAGTTGGATGTACAGGTCGTTCTTGGCCTGGAGATAAAAGATGTTCCACGTTGTATAAGCAGTGCTGATGTGTTCAATGTTTACAAGAATACAAGGTCCTTCATTAATCCCATTTGATACAATTCGTCTCCATGCACCAAAGTACATGTGTATGCTGAGATAATAACTAAATAATTCTAAACTGGATGAAAAAAATTAACACTTGGTATTTATACTCGTTCCTTATGGCTAGCAATGAGAATGTTTTACTTTTTTGTTATTTTTTATTATTCGTTATGGTTCAAGCGGATGTCTGCAATGAAAATTCATTTGAAAGTAATTTCTTCTACACAAAGCAGACATTGTCCCACAGTTCCTATTCCGGAGAGAACACGAGAGGAAAAGATTGGTTATCAAGTATATTATTCTCTGTAAAAGAACAATGTCTACCGGGAAGATCTCTATCTATCTCTAGTCGGGTACTTCTTTAACGCCTAGATAAGGCGAGGAAATGTGTGTAAAGAGCCTTTCTTAAGACTAAACAATCTTTAATACTGTTGCAGAGACTTACCCAAAGACATTACTGTTGGGGCGCCTTTGCCAAGGACTAAACATCACTGTTGAGAAGACTTACCTGCAGGAGTCCGACGTTCTGTTCCTCGAGCTCCTTCCTGAGTTTCTCTGTCTTTTCCAGCTCGGCCTTGGTCTTGGCGAGCTCCTCCTCCTTGACCTTCATCTCGTCCTCAGCGCGGGCAATGTTGAGGAGGGGCTTCACCTTGACGTACAGACGCCACCACAGCCAGTTCTTGAGGCCGAGCCATTTACGGATGTTACGCTGGATCACGCTAAGTCCAATTCTGATGACCAGATTAAAATAAAAAAAATAAAGCACGATCAAATGTAATGTCGAAAACTCAGACTGACTTGCGATTTGGATCTTTCCGTTCAAGTTAACACGTCACTTCGAGAGGCTAACTAACTACCTTCACCATGACACTTCTTTTTTAGTGCGTACTTTCTACAAGCAATGTTCCTTTGACTTACAAGAAAAGTTATTTTGATTCGAGGGTTCAAGCTGTACCAAAGACTAGCATTTTTATCTTTCAATCATTGCGATAAACTTAAGGGTATTAAAGCTTATCATCCCTTACAGCAGCTGGAGACAGTAAAATCAAATAGCTCAAAGTGCACATATCTAACCTCAAGCTAACTCTTAGCAATTGGGAATTGTTTTGAGAACACAACTTACAATTAAGGCATGAGGTCTGACAATTATATAACAAACGTTTATAATAACATTCTAAGTCGAAACGGCTTACGACGATTTCCTGTTAACTTAATTCTAAGGGGAAACTGCTTAAGTTGATTTCCTGTCAACTTGATTTTTGTCGTATATGCCATGGGGACAATTATATATAAGGACTTATACATAACTCATATTTTACATGAGATCGACTAAGCAAAGTTGTCTTGGGAGGGAAAGTTGTCTGTTTTTGTGTGTGTGGGTGTGGGTGGGGCGCACTACAAAGCGGAGAGCTCACCTCTGGTCTTGCAGCTTCTTGTAAGACTTGCGCATCAGATAACCTCTGATGTGAGCCTGGAACATGGCGATGATCTTAGACAAACGCTCGTCACGCATATCCTCAAGGGTACCCAGAACTCCGGCCTTGAAAAACACCTGAGCAAACAGACAGTTATTTGATCAGCATGAAATCCCTTTAGGGAACGAAACTCAAATAATCAATAGTCAAGGCTGCTTTAAAGTTAGAGGTACAGACATCAGAAGAACGAATCAATTTGTATTGCTAATAAAAAAAAAATCCCTTGGAACATATGTTAACTCATACAACATTATATCGACACTGTGCAATGGCAAAGCAATAAAATTAACAAAAATAGCATTCTAATGTCACGTCTAATTTGCATCAGCACGAGTGTTAATTTTCGATAGCTGTCGTGACACTTTAACTATGGCTAATACAAGCCTCATAGGCTACCTAAGCTATAGAAAACGATACTTAGTGAGAAGACTTGAACGGGCTTTTCTCTACTTTAGAAGACTTAATGTTCCCTTAAGCAGTGAGAGTGAGAGAGCTAGTAAGGTCTCACCTTGGTGGTACCCAGCTTGTACTCGTTGGTGTCGAGTTGCAGGGCCTGGAGGATGTTTCCAGTGCACTTCTTGCCGTCCACGAATCCCTCGGGGATAGCGTTAGGGGCCAGGATGGAGTAACTGGAGAACACAAAGCAGGACTTATTAGAGTTATGGTCTTTTCACATTTCGCGTATTTTAAGGTTCGAATATGTTAAACGGCTTTGATCCGTTTTCGCTTTCATATGATGACGTGCCCACGTGAAAACATGTTGATGAAATTCAAAGTCAGGCAGTTCGGTAGGTACTTAACAAGTTTTCTCAGAAAATTAATACAAGGCATTTCGTGCTAAATCCAGTGGACCTAAGAAAAGCCTACATCAATTGACGACACACCATTTATCAAATATGAGAGAATTTTAGGTCCCAATTATAGGGCCTGCCTATTAACTCTATTATTAATTCATATTTCAAATCAGTCCCTATTTGTTTACTTTGACTAGTCATCCTAGATTGAATTACAGACCTATATTGTCTATACCCTTACGCTGTTTATTCCGCTTCGATTGAAATTAAAAGAGTGTAACATAGGTTACGTTTTGGCCTTCTACGTACCGCTGCTTGAACTCAGAGTAGATGATTCTGTTGGGGAAGCCCTTGCGGCAAATACGGATGCCCTCAAGCACACCGTTACACTGGAGCTGATGCATCACCAGGAAGGAGTCAATCTGGCCTGTACGTACAACAAATAACATAGATCTATACAATATGACAAGTTTCGTTCAGTGAATGTACGGGCAGTAACAAAAAGGTAATACAGGTCAAACTGGCTCGAAGGCACAGCTTCATGTAACGAATTTTCCACCATTAAAGGACGTCAGTTTTATTAAAAGATTAAAGAAACGATGAAAACAGGCGAAAAAACAGTCATACATAACAGGAAAATCAGTAAGAATAGTAAGATAAAGAAAACAATACAAGGTAATCTTGTAAATAAATCGAAGAAGAATTTTTTATGCGCTGTAGTTCAAGTATAAAATGGTATAAGCAACAACAGAATAGGAGCAGTAGCAGCAATAGCAGTAGTAGTAGAAGTAACATTAATAAAACTAGTAGCAGCAGCAGTCGTAGTAGTATAAGTATTAGTAGTAGTAGTAGTAGTAGT
>BMAT01012994.1:42012-57268 GCA_019649035.1 Elysia marginata | reverse complement strand
TGACATCCACCGCTTTGCCGAACAAGATACCAGACGAACAGACCACTTCAGTCTTCTATACGGTCCCTTTGTGTCTTGCCAGAAATTCTTAGATCTCGCACTGTTGTTTCCGCTTTCTACTTTCCGATAACCTTCTTTCTTTCCCTTTATAACGAGAGAGAGAGAGAGAGAGAGAGAGAGAGAGAGAGAGATATGTCCAACTTCCAAGGCCGATACACCGTTTTATTACTCGACTCTGGCAGAGCATTCAGTTCGCACTCACATGTCATACCACATGGCCATGGGTGGGCATGTAACTTTTAGAACATCAAACAATGAAGAACGGGGAAATTTCCCCTGGTTAGCCGCCGGCCTGCTCTGTTATAAACCTTTGTTATGTTCCTATACCACCAGTTACTACCAATGCTATTTAAGTATTAGCCTTAGGGTCCATGAGGGGAAGGGGATGACATGGATAGCCAGAGAAGTGGCATGTTTGGCATGTCTATAACGAAGAATCTGGCAAACAAAGGCCAGTTCTGGGTAGAATCGGCTGTGGCTGCTTCTTGGTGACTGGCATATTGAAACCCCACCCCAAAGAATACACTGCTCAAGTGAAGGGGGCATTGGCCAGAATAAATATCTAGGCGTGTTTGTGACGTGTTTGTTACCTGGTGTCCAGCCCCCTGTCAATCAGTGTTACACAAGTCCTTCCCTCTTTCCAAGTTTTCTCTCCGTGGCATTGTGAAGAGAGGGGAGTGGGTTGGAGGGTTGAAAGGACAGCTTTCGAGCATTCTAGACCATTATGTAAGGTGCTCAACTCATATTCATACAGTGGGGGGGGGCGTAAATTGG
The DNA here is from genome assembly GCA_019649035.1 of Elysia marginata. Taxonomy (NCBI): domain Eukaryota; kingdom Metazoa; phylum Mollusca; class Gastropoda; family Plakobranchidae; genus Elysia; species Elysia marginata. The sequence continues at coordinate 56,434 of BMAT01012994.1, read as the reverse complement.
GGTAGAATCTAACGCCACCTTGTCTAAAACACACGCACACACTCACTCATGACCACTGAGCTTGTGTTTACTTTGTTATGTCTTGCGTGGGCTGGGCCTATAGTTAGGAGTGTTGGGAGTCGGAAAAAGAGAAAGACAAGAGAGAAAGAGAGACAAGAACCTTTCCCCTCTGAGTTCCTGGTACGCATGTACCAGGTCGCTGGCTTGTGATTGCCTTTGGCCCATTAGACTCAACTTGAGCAATACAGATTTATGGCCTGGGACGTAACAGACTAACATACACACAGTGACACACACATTTTGAACAGGCATGTACGTATGTAACAATGTAAAACAGATGCTGTGCAGGCATGATTCTGTCCAGGTAAGAGACCAATAATACCATTCAATCAGCATTGAATAATTTAGAGTTAGAGGACTAAAAGAGTTGTAATGACGGAGTCTGAGACAAAGCACGATCAATGTGACGTAAACTAAACACATTACATAAGTTTTACAACCACTCATGCGGACCCCAACAGCAAGCAAAACTATATCATTGCTACTATGCTAGCCCAGTCATGTATACCAAGCAGGCCTGGTCCCTAAGACAACACATTACACATAACCCTCAGCTGTTATCGATGATAGCTTGGCTCCACAGTCGCCTATGGGCTTAAAATAAAGAGCAATCTCCTTGTTTACTATTTATGGACGATGGCAGAAGACATCAGACAGTAAACACATTCGTAAAACAATAGAATTTCCCACTGAATATGAACCTATACGCATGCGATATAAATAGACCCACATGGCATCTTCAGCAGGGGCGGATGGGGCACTACATTTACTGCGGGAATGCGAGGGTGGGACAACGTGGCATGCAATAAATATATACCAAATGCGCAAGTAGAGTATAAGTAAATGGTCAGATAGACATAGTATAGAGTCTAGGCCCAGTAGTCACAATACCGTAGTAAATTTAGATGCCCGTCGAAATCATTTTAGTCAGGACGTACCACTACTTCGGTATAGATGCACAAGCAGCTACTAGCGCTAAGCATGACGTTAGGTGTAGTCTAACTTAAGCCCTCAAACGGTCATGTAACTGTCGACTAAGCTCTATGTTTACAAGCAAGGGCAACTGATGCGGCTCGATCATTGAAGTCCATGGGGTTGATTATAAGCGGTGGGCTGTTAGTTTCATGGTTAAAAAAAAGCTCAACCACTTCGACGGCCTTAATCATATTTATAACAATCTTGAGAGAAATAAAACAGTTGATAAATAAACAACAACAGACAGAATAATCAGCGATGTCCTGAATACTAGTTAAAGTAACAAAGAAAAATGAACCAACAACAGCTACGATAAAACTGTAGGCAAAGTTGATGGGCTCTGAAGATAGCCTTTTAGTTCAATTTTCCCATTTCTCTCAGTAAAGCTTAAAAAGAAAAAAATCACAGGTTTGCCTCCCGGCGAAGTAAGAAGTCTATATTAAATCAGGCTCTTTCTAGCCAGACATGTGAATTTCGCGTGCCAACATGAGGCTGGCAGTCAGACGTCACAGTCTACTGCACACGCACCAAGCGGATGAACCATGGAAATGAAAGGGAAAAGTAACAGGAACTGATTTTGCACATGACGTGCGAGGATATAACAAACTATTAGTCTGTAGTTGCTAGAAAAGGGCCTGTGTTACTGTTGTGCATGCGGCGTAAAGTCTGACTTTTATACACTGTGTAGCTACTTCTCAACTAAGCTAACGTCAGACGTATGTTACTACAGTGTTGTGACTTCTGGCCTAGGCCCGCTTGTGAGACTCATGAAATGAAAGGAATGATGCCCATTTTTAACACCAGGATCGAGCCAAAGATCAGTGAGGGCCTTTGCCTTCTTGATGATCTTGAGGTTTTCAATCTGGCCAACTTGCGTCATTTTGCAAGGATTGAAACATTTGAAGGACTGGTTGTATTGGGAATTTGAGTGCTGTGTTTGTAGTCACTGAGGATTTCATGGGTGCTGTTTTTAAGGTATTTTTTATAAAGCTTAATGCAGTGACTGTACATTGTGGCAAACTGTTACATACACAAAAAGGTGTTACTCAACCCAAAGAAGTTCTTTCTAGTATTATCAATGCGGCAGGCTTGTTTTAGTGATGTTTTCAATTTTTTTTGTAACATTTTAAAGCACCACCACCTACTTTTTTATACAAAGGTTTGTAAGTTTTAAAAATATTTGAAATTTACAATAAAAAAAAGGAAGGATTTCCACAGAGGGGCACCACTCTATTTCAAGTCTAAGTTTCTTGGTAACAGATTCTTTGATTTTTTAGAATTAATTAAAGAGTCCTGAGCAAACCAATATATTATTATTTAATGATAAACAACATTGCTGACGAAACGAAGGGCAATGAAGAGTAATTTTTAATAATATTCAATAGTGGCACCCCAATGTGGAAATCCCTCTGTAGCCCAATCAACTCTGGATGGCAAAAACAGTCAAAAAAATTTTTTTTTTTTAATTTAGAAATTTTAATGAGGTTCTATTCTATCATTTTTCTCCATATTTCAACTTTTCTAAAGTTACGTTAAAAATCGCACTTAGTTAACGTGTAAAATACTAAAAAAAAAACCAAACTGGGACATAATTAAACTAGACAAAAAGTTAAAGTTTTAAAATTTAAGGTATTAATTATTATCTTATCTTACTGATTCCTTTCAGCAACAGCAGATTCCTACTAAAATACTGTAGACGAATACTCACTTATATAAGTCGTATTAACATTTTGATCTAAATTCCAGTTTCCACATTCTAGCCAAGGCACTTGACTCTCAAATCTAAGAAAAACATTGTTAATGTTGTCTCCAAGGTTTTATCTGTAGGGTATCAAGTAATGAAATGAAGGAATGCGCAGATTTTGAATCCATAATGTACCTTGATTCCTGTTTCTAGGTGTTCAATTAATTGTGCCAATGGGAGAACTCAATCACAACCATCCAATCAATAAACTTTCAATACTTTCAAATGTTCCGATGTTATTGATAAACGTCATGTGAGTCTGATTTTCATTTGTTTTTTTTCCTGTAAGTCACTTGGTTTGTGTGTTAGTTGTTTGCATATCAGGACTCCCTTATACACCACTGTCCACATAACTACGACTACAACTTAGTACTAGCTCACCTCTCATAATTTTAATACAACAAAATATAAGTATTAATATACATCTTATTGTAAATAATTCCAACTTTAAAAGACTTTATATCTCAAAAACGGTTTATTGTACCAAATAGGATTGCCATATTCGTCATCAGTACCCTCAAAAACATAAAATTAAAGACAAATTTTTTTTTCAAATGCCAAAATAAATGTGGTTGGTAGTAAAATAATAGTCAATACCATATTTTTACTTAAGGTCTTTGAAAGTATTTACTATTGACAGTTAGTTTATGTAATAAAGCCTTCTTATTAGTTATTTTAGTATGATTGCTGCTCAACGAGCAAAACATAGCATCTCAAATGTATTATCAAAATAGCCTAGAGCAGCCAGCATAGCATTTGCAATGTTCAGAATATTAAAATTTTACATTTATATCACATCATAAAAAACTATGTTAGATGTGGAATAAAAAAGGCGTAGTCTTAAAAACATTAAAACTTTGAATTGGATGTTAGAAATAATTAGTCTTACTTTTTTAGACTAGATTTAAACTTCCAGACCTGTAACTTTGTGGAGTTTGCCAACAATGACTATTTTTTTATTTCGTAAACATTCTGAATGCAATTTCCGACATGTAATGTCTGACTCCAAATCTGATCGCTGGTGAAGAAAAGTCAGAAGTGTGACAACGCAGAAACAGGAAGTGTCAAAGAGATAACTTGTATTTCCTCACACATGGGCCAGATAACTACATTGCCATCGATGTCTGGTCTTTCTTGTTTCATTTTCTCTTTTTTTTATTGACCATTCACATGTGTTCATTGCTCTTTAAGCTTATAACTTTTCTATTTTCGGCATCTGTTTTGGTTTTTGCTGAGTCTAAGCCAAGGGTTGTTCTACTTGAATTTGGAGGTGTGTGTCAGAAGATGTGATTTTGAATAAGCATTAAGCCTGTATACCTAGTTGTGATGGCTATGCAAGGGCTTAATTTTATAGATCAGAACACAAATTTGATGGATCCTTGTGGCAGTATCGCGTCTTTGGCGCGCCTGTAGCCCATTAGGATAAAAAAAAAAGTTCAGATGAAATCCAGTAGTTTCATGGGAAATTTTAGGTGTAGACTAGATCTAGTAGTGCAAGCAAAATGTGTTGTTTGAGCCTTAAACCATCTTAACTTGGAAAAAGTCAACATCGTTTAAATTTTATGGCTGTAGGAAGGAAATAGACAATATCTACTCCTAGTCCTAAAGCCAAAATTTCAGACTTGCACAATCTTATGATAATTTTTATCTAGACTAGTCTTAATCATGACTCTGACTATTTAAAGACATTATAAATAGATCCTAAAGGAATCTAAGCCTAGATGGACTCTAAGTCTAGATCTGATCAGATTTAGGCTAGCAAGGCCTGTACCTTGCATCTAGGGGGAAATTTTAATTAGGTTTAGTGTAAGTTTTTTGTACATTTAATGGTCTATTTTATATTTAAAATCTAAAGTGGCTTTTATTAGTGCCTTACCGCTGTACGATAATTTAAAGTTATTTGATTTCTTTGTAGAAATTGGGTGTTGCTAAAATATTCGTTTTTTCTTTGTTGTTTCAGTTTTGACATGGTTCATTTTGGACATGCCAATGCTCTTCGTCAGGTAAGTCATGTTAGCATTTAGATTCAAGTTCCTCTTCAAGCAGTTCATGACCAAAATATAAAATCACAATAACTATGTATATTAAGTCCTTCATTTTAGTGCAAATACTTTAAATACCTTTTCTGAAAAATATGCAAAATTTCAACTTGTTCTGTTGATAGGGTTCTTACAAATAGCTGGAAATATCAAGGTTATCAAAAAATTATTTTTGCTCTTTCTCTGAGAAAAGTTAATGCATTCAATTTTCAGTTAGTAAAGTTATCGTTGCAGAATTGTACTGGAACCAAACGGCAAAGATGAAAACAAATGTATACAGCAACTACAGAGGATACCAACATCTTGAGAGGCGTCAGACGAGGATGCATTCCCTCACCAGCCCTCTTCTCCCTGTACAGCAAATTCCTTTTGCAAGAAGTCCTGGAGAGGGACTTCTTTAAGCGGCGGAAATATTGCAAATGTGAGATATGCTGATGACACGGATATTATGGCACAGACACCTGAGAGCCTCCAGCAGATGCTTACTTACTTACTTACGTACTTATCCGAACCAGCTGTCGTTTGCGCTTTTGCCCTTCGACTAGACATTTGGGAATAGAAAGTGGAAGTCTTCTTTAATTGTTGGGAGTTTGAGTAGAGTGTATTCCATGCATCAGGCCGTAGAGGGAGGTATTCTTCGCGAAGGTCTTGCAGTGATGTGCATTGAAAAAGTAGATGTGTTGTTGTTTCGTATGGTGCATCACAGAAATGGCATACTGGGGGAGTCATGGGCTGGATCCTGTTTAGATGGGCATTTACAGGAGCATGGTGTGTACGCAGGCGGAAAATAATTACTTGCCAGCAGATGCTCAACGGTATAGCCTAAAGTTTCAAAACATACGGAATGGAAATGAATGTGAAAATGACAAAAACTATGCATATCGGAAAAGAGAAAAAAAAATTATCCATGTTAATCGATGGAACCCCTCTGGAGCAAGTGACAAAGTATCACTATCTGGGGCATATACTATTGGAAGACATCTCAATGAAGAAAAAAATCGACATAAGAAGAGAAAAAGAAGGGCAAAGTTTTAGAAACATAAAGAGCTGCTTTGAAGGAACATAAATTGAGACCCGAAAAAGAGGATTTTATGATGTTATGTTGTCTCGGTTTTTAACTGTAGGTGCGAAACATGGACCTTCAGAAAGGCAGTCAAGGATAAAATAAAGTCCTTTAAAGTGTGATGCTGCAGAAGAGTCTTGAGAATATCTTGGAAAGAGCACAAGACCAACAAAGAAGTACTACAAGCGCCAGATGTAACAAAGACTGCTAGACCAGCTGATAAAGAGGAAATTGTGCTACGCTGGTCATGTTATAAGGGGGAGATCTTTTGCAGCTAGCCTTGAAGGGCAGAAGAGGTAGACTACGCCCTTAAAGGAGCTAGACTGACTACATCAAGCAATGGACCCAGTATTCTACGTATGGAGATATCAAACGGAAAGCTGAGAGTAGAGAGGAATGGACAATCATGGTTTCCAACCTTCGGACCGAAGAAGGCACTTAATATATATACATGTATATATATAAAGTTATCGTCTTTTGAAAGGGTTTTTATATAGGTTCTTATTTGTTTAGATTAAAATTTAAATTATCAGGCAGTTCAGCAATCAGCGCTCCGCCACTTTGCCAGTCGCCGCTCACTGTATATTTGCTGTAGGTATCACAAAGTTTACATGTAAAACTAGGATTATAAATGCTTTTTTAGAGGCTTATGGTAACAAGAAACAGACTATAGAAAACTATTCCTTCAAATTTGAATGACCTTCACTCTGTTTGGCATATGTGTTGACATTAGCCGCTTGGAAAGTGGACTGTTCGCATAGTGTTTTGAGGTAGATCTTATTTTCAAAATTCTAAAAAAAATACTTGAAAAGGTGTCTGAGGGAAAAAAAAAACGGTGCCATTGTGTTGAAAACTGTCAACTTTCATAATTTCAACAAAATTTTCAAATCTGAAAAACTACCATTGGACATGCATGCCGCCTATACCCCCTATATCCCTATTTAGAGGGCTGCTGCACTTGCCCTTAATTTAACAAGTGACTTAGAGAGGCTTAGTAGACCTTTGCAATGAAACTTGTTTAAGAATCATAGTTGTGACATGGTAAAACCTGTGACTTCTTTGACTTGAATAGTGGTGGTGGCCAAAGCTTCTATCAATAAGTTGATGGTACGAATTACATAAAAAAGTTTAAGCATTTTTGCCATTTTAAATGAAGGCTAATCTGCGCATGGTATTTTTTTTTATTTTATTTAATTTTCTTTTTCAGGGGAAAGAGTTCGGTGATCAATTGGTAGTTGGTATTCATTCAGATGGTAAGCAAAACATATTTTTAAAAATAAAAGTTGTAGCCTTTCCATCCCCAAAAGTAAAAAAATAAACAAAAAAACAAAATACATGATATTTATAATTGCTATCATTATTATCATAATTACTATTATTATTATTATTATTATTATTATTATTATTATTATTATTATTATTATTATTATTATTATTACTATTTTTATTATTATTGTTATTATTACTGCTACTACAGCAAAGATTTGAATATTTAATTCAAATTATTTAGTATTTATCTACTGATATTAAATTTTTGGCCATGGATAACTTTAAGTTATACTTTGTTCTTGTGAGGTTTGAAATATTTAGACATAGTTTTGTTTTTCTCAAGATATAATGTATTTTCACCCAAACCAGCGGAGGTAACAAAGCACAAAGGTCCCCCGGTTTACTCAGAAGAAGAGCGTTACAAAATGGTGCGAGCAATCAAGTGGGTGGATGAGGTAAGAGACTTGGGGAAAGCTCTTGGTGCAAATTTTATGCGTAAGGCAACCAGGGTAAATTAGGCACGTTGCTCAATAAGAGCTTTTTTAATACAAAAATTTGTTCTAGTGTGTAAAAGATGGCCCTGTATCAATATTTGAAGCTGTTGTTGATGGCTTATATCCTGACCCAGAATGGGAAAGGTGATAATCATGAAATAAAGCAGACCTACACAAGTTGTTTCAATTGATTAATTAGCAGTTACTCAGACTTGTTTAAGTTGTGAGGTGTTGCGGTGTAAGATAAGATAAGATAATTCTCTATTAATTCCGATGAGGAAATTCAATGTACATATTATAAAAATTGTATAATTTAAATACACGCATAATTTACATAATATATAAAATGTATAACAATATAATAGTATAAATATAAATGTTTAAACATAGGATGTAAATATGTTCATAATATATGTATTTTAAGACATGTGGTTTTAATATGGACTTAGGGTTTAAATATGGTCAAATTAAATTGTACATTTGACATAAGAAATGGTCTTGCTTTATTTATAAATCTTAGTAAATGAGATAAAAAATTCAAGAAAAAAGTTTTCATATGAAAAGTTTCAGAATCAGTTTGATTAAAGAAATATAATATTGTGATTGAGAATCATGGTAAGATACTGGGAGCCTGGTAAACAACTACTCGGGCAAGTGACTAAGGAAGCACAAACACACACACACACACACCTGTTCCCACACTCACTAGGGTTTAGATGATCTGCCTACTGTGTCCGTTTACTGAAAATTACATGCAAACGTACGCTGCCCTTTTAAGTGTGTTGTTATAAATTATAATGGACCTGGGTATGAAAGAAGCAGCAAGTCTGTTGGTTTTTGTTTTCGTTACCCTGATCCTTCCACTGCGTACTATCCGCCTTTCATCATATTTTTTTCTAAGAGGGTGGCTCTCATCTTTCAGCATACACTTCATTTTTCTTACAGTGTGCTCTTCACATATGGCCTCTTTATTTTCTTGTCTCTTTATGATAACCCCACCCGCTTTAGATATGATTTTGTCTAGCGGATTTCGATCTGTCTTAGAAATGTTCCCACCCCAACAAACAATTCCGAAACTGAGGGCACTGCCCAATACTGAGGAGCAAAACATTCGCAGGAGTTTCTTATCCACACTGAAAGATCTAAGTTTTCTTAGGCCATATAACCATAGTTTTATCTTTTTAACGATGTTTTCTGTGTTTTTTTTCCAAGATAAATTTTTGTCCAAAATGACCCTCAAATATTTAAAGTTTTCCACTCGCTCTACAGCTACGCTGTTTATTTTTATTGGTTCTGGTTCTTTCCCACTCAGACGGACGTCGACGATCATCCCTTTTGTTTTATTTACATTTAGCTTTAAAAAGTTTCTGTCATACCAGTCTACAAATTAACTTATTTCTTTGACCAGGGTCCCCACCAGGTCGGGAATTGGGAACAAAGTCAAAATTTTTTTTTTAATGGGTCGGGAAGTTGGGAAAAACAAAATGTCTAAAAGTTTCATATCTGCTCTATGCATAGTTGGGAATGTCCCGCTTTTTAGCCGATTTTTGTTGAAGTCTTCATTTAAAAACTTTGTTCATACAGGCTAGATTGGCCTGGGCCTCAATCTTGCCTCAGTCAGTGAGTTCAGAACTCCTAGAAGAGAGCTTTTTATCAGCAGACTGGGTGCCAATTATAGGATATGAAGCGCCTAGACCTGCCAACTTTACGGTTTGCACGGTAATAAATTATGGTGACGCGAAAAAAATACCAGTGGATGAACTTAAGTCAAGGTTACTCAGAATCATTTCATTTTGTACTCCAAAATACGATCCTGATATTGAAATGGTACGATACTATGCTACCTCCTGTACTTGCATAAATAGTCACCAATAGTATTAACGTATGTTTGGCACCACGGGGTCAAGTAACTATGAAATGTGTTGGGTCAAAAAGCCTTTGTTTTTTCTGTGGCTAGAATTGTCTAAATATAATAATAACGAGGTTTACTGCTCCCTGTGTAAGAAAACACAACAGTTGGTAAGTCCGCACTGGTGTCACACATGAAGGGAAAAAACATGTTTAAATTCAAGTAAGCAACACATATCATAATCTATGTTGACTATAAAATGTACTGATGTATTCATTTAAGAAATTTCAACTTTTATCATTGATAATGGGCTTTTTTGATAGTTTGTAATGCCAGCTGCCCCCCCAGCTAATTGGGGTCTTGAAAAAAATTTCAAGAATTTGGTGGGTACCCTGTTTGACATAATTTTGGTCACAGTCATTAGTGATCAGTCCTGTCAAAACGATGCCGACTGCATACTTGTCAATAATACAGTTGTTGGTCATAGTTTGATAGTCTGAAGTATAAATACAGAAAAAGAAAGGGGGTAGCACAGTGCCTTGAGGTGCACCGGTGTTGGTCATTATTGAGTGGGAGGAGACTGTCAGGCTTAGTCGTACATACTTTGATCTGAAGGTGAGGTAGTCTGTGACCCAAAGATCCAGAGCCATAGACAAACTCACTTTTATCATTTTATCACATAGAAAATGCCTTGTATTGTGTTGAATGCACTAGAAAAGTAAAAAACATGACACATATGCTAGCTTTTCGTTACATGTGCATACAAATTATGTAGAAAATGGAGTAACGCATCGTCCATGCTCCTGTTTGGTTTGTAAGCAATCTGGAGAGGGTCTGGGGGTTCACTAGTTATACGATGCAAGTGCGCCTTCATACATCTTTTGAAGACTTTCATTATATAAGACGTCAGGGCAACAGGGCGAAAATTATTCATATTTTTTGCACCTCTTTTTTGTGGTACCTGAACAATGCATGATGTTTTCCACGCTGGCAGTACACTGCAATTGTCTAAAGATAAATTAAATAGGTGAGCCAGAATGTCTCTCAGCTGGTTGGCACAGTATTTCAGCACGCTGGGGCTCACACCGTCAGGCCCTGGAGCTTTGTTTGGATTCATACGTCTTAGTGTCTTTCTAACCTCACACTCACTCAAACTCCATCTTATCACCCATATTCTCGTCATCAATCATCTTGAGCAGAAGTTCTCTTACTTTGACTCTCTCCTTCTGAAAATCATAGCANNAAATCTAGCGTAAAACTAGTGTTTGATATTTTGCTTTGGTGTTTATTCCATGAGAGATGCAATTTACAATTACTTCTTTGCATCACTGAGGGTTTAATGTACCTGGCTATAAGCAGAGAAAGGGCTTGTCAGCTCTTTTTGAGTGGAGAGTTTTAAAAAGTGCTCCTCTTTGAGTTCAGAAGGTTATTTGATAGGCCTGTCAAGAAACCCATTAAAAGCATTTAGAGCATCTTAGTGAATAACCTGCTATTTCTTTTTCTCTTCCTCTACAGGTTGTGGAAGATGCCCCGTACGTAACAGCATTGGAGACTTTAGATAGAAACAACTGTGATTTCTGTGTCCACGGAGGTGAAATCCGACAACCAAGCCTTTTGTTAATCTTTCTTTAATTTCTTTGCTTGCTAATGATATATTACGTATCACCGAAGAAAGGGTATCATGCTTTGTACACTCTTTGATAGTGAAACAGAAGTACACTTGTTCATACATTCTGATTATTACTCTGAGCATGTTTTAGCAATTGTTATTGGAAGGTTAGAGAAACCAATTGCTTCAACTTGTTATCCAGAGTAGTTTGAAGATATTCACTTTGTTTGAGAACAAATATCACATGTTATAGAAATTGTACAGGTATGACTTGTTTCTTCCAAGAGACCAAAAAAAATACAGTTGTATATGAAACTTAGACTTATAACTCTTCTTAAGTTTGCTGTCTCATCTTACATTAATTTTTTTATGTTAACTTCTCCTGTCTTCTCCTGTAGATGACATAACCACAACTGCTGATGGTCAGGACACCTACCACCTGGTGAAAGCTGCAAATCGTTACAAGTAAGTTATCATGTGTTGGCCTCCCAAAAACATTGAATAACTCTAAGATTTTTCAATTTATACTCTACTTGAAAAAATAAAGTACATTAAAATTAAAATCATATTTTCTCATTGGATTAACGATTGTTAAACTCCATAGTTCATGTACTGTCCTTCGTTTTAAAGAAATATTTGATAACCTCTATCTTATAACCTATTCTTTTAAAGTAGCCCGCCTCAGGTCTATGTGTTTAGACCTATCAATTGCAGTTTATCACATCAAATACAGGTCAAAAATCACATTTTACTTGAAAGGGATGTCTCATTTTCTTAGCTCCAGTCACTTGAAAAGCTAAAGCTTGCGCTAACTGCGGAGTTTTCAGTGAAATTTTAAGTTTGATGAGTACTATTCAGCCTTTACTTTGTGAAACAATCTGGAAATTGATATAGAGTTGAGGCCCTCAAACTTTTTGGTACGGTTGTATCACATGTCATGCAAAACTAAACTACTTGTAAAAGCAATGATAAGCTTTGACTTTTGTTTAAATGAGTTTGCTGTTCACATAAAATAGGTCTAATATATTTACATTCAGTGAAAAATTTCAGTCAGTTTACTTGAAGTCATGTCACAAAAGCATCTTTTCGCATACATGTGACTGTTGTATGCTTTTGATAGACCTAACTGTACGCATGCATGTCTACACACTTCCACATGTTAGAGGATTTGACAACACTCGTCTAGGTAAAAAAGGAGCTTTGGTTGATTTACTTTCAGTTTGAACGTCTCTGTGGCCACTGTGTTTTGAATACTAACCTGATGAATCCAATTTGTCTCTCTGGGAAGTAGTCAGTGACAAAATGACGTAATTTGCCTTTTTTTTGTGCAGATTAAGTCGTAGCAATTGAGAAAATCGACAATGTAGCGTCATGTCTCCATGGTCGCAATTTTTGTTGTCAAGAAGGTAATTTGCCAACTAGTTTTTATTTCATTGCGAACGATTATACAGGGCTTGAAATAGACCGCGGCACCACGGCAATTTGCCGTAATGCCCTCAAAATCAGAGGGTCAACCGCGGCAATTTTTGCCGTGCCCTTATTTTGATTTGTTAAAAATAAAATTTACCGGTAATTCCATAAATTACGGTGAAAAACAGAGACGTGCCGACTATCAATTCAGTCGAAGTACAGCTGAAGGCCTATTTAATGTGATCTTAGATTGAGACAGGATCTCCCGCCGTGTTTTGTGCCCTGATTATTAGCTCCGACCTTGGCCTATTGTCTGTTGGCTAGACCCGCAGTGAGCGAAGTTTCAGGAATGCAGTAAGAGTTGGTATTGATAGCGGTAACGAATAGATCTAAAGTCAACAGTTTTGAGTGTCTTCCATGTATTCCCACACAAGCGTTTTTATCGATCGATGCAGAGTGTCGCCGACACAAAGATCTAGTGGGCAGGGGGAGAGTATGCAAAAATTATAGGTCTACAAGTGAGCAGTAATGAATGAAAGACTGTAAGGCTACCCGCTGCATGGGAAATTTCTTGGAAATGGCAAGGGCCGTAACCTAGGCCACCATACTGCCGTAACGCATCTCGAACTTTTGCACGTTTTGTTTTACACAAAGTTTTCTGTATTTTTGTGCTGCACGGACCAAGAGCCAGTTTACCGTGAAAGAAAATGAAGCGGTAAACTGGCTGCGGTCAAAGAAGCGGAAATGACAAGATTTTTAATGCATTTTCCATCAAGTGCTAAGATTTGATACGATGTAGATCTACGTGTACTTCATGCGAGTACCGTATTAATGAACTGAAATAACTAAACCTACCAATATTGGGCTACTAACATAGATTCACTTCTATAAGAGATCTAGATTTAGATCTAGCCATATTATACTGCTGTGAGTGTGAGTGTTAGAGGGGGGCGTGGACGGAGAGAGAGAGAGAGATAACTATTTGAATTCATGATAAATGTAGGCCCAAGTAGTTTTAGGCTTCAATATCACTCACTCTATTATAATATGACTGAGTTAATAAACTATTCAGCTCATCTTCATCATCGCCTGCCAGAATAATATGCTTCTCCTGCATCCACGTCATCAACAGCTCATATTTTATCATCACCCTCATCATCTTCATCGTCATCAACATGAGTGGCAAAATCATCATAATAATAACCACCACCATCATCATTATCATTACCAATGGAAACCTCAGCATCAACATCAGCAGCCACACAGAAAAAAAGACAAAAATTACAGTGTAAAATTGTGGAAATTGTGGAATCTGGAGTGGCTAAGAAGGACCACATTTGAAAACATTTTCGTCAAGTCTTCTGTTCCACATGCAGAGAACAGCCGCTGTCACCGTGTCAGCAAAGCAGCAATATTTGGGGATCAGTGCATTGTAAAGAGATGAATACAAATAAAGAAAGATACTTCAGTGGCACATGTGAAGTCAGAGGCACAAAAGAAAAATGTCTAGTTGAGAGGAGTTGGCATTATAAACAGCCTTTAAGAAGGCGGATCAGGCAGAGATGGAAAGATCAAAGAAGAATGTTACTATTCTTAGTCTTTTGTTTAATGTGATTTAACTGGGATTTACTTATTCCAATTCTGTTTATGATTACTATTCTTTATATGTATATATATATATATATGTATATATTTAAATAAACAAAGACCCTCTCTATAATTTGTAGAGAGCAAGAATTGATTGATTGAAATTTTCAAAGGCCCAGTCCATCATTAGCGTTGATCTCTGGGCTTACGATGTCTTCAAATTTAGTTTACTTCGACCCTATAAACTTGCCAACCTTTCTCATAGATTAAAATAAACTTTAAAAATCTTATACACTATTTACAAGTTTTAAAAGTTTTCTATA
>BMAT01012994.1:22754-37255 GCA_019649035.1 Elysia marginata | reverse complement strand
AATGATCACATTTCCTATTTTTTTTAAAGATGCAAGTTGGAAACACATTTTTATATGCACACAAAACACATGCAAATGCATGAAAGCAATTTGAGATACAATATATTTTAATTTTGTTTTATTTCTTTGTCTTATGTGATCTGCAGGCCTCGGTAGGTGGATTTGTAAGTTTTCCCCCATGACCCCCTTCCTCTGAGCCCTGCAAACCTAAGGTTTTCACTCACACTTATGTCTTTTGTAGGGGATTCTGTTCTCACAAACAAGAAATATTTTCTTTTTATTTCACCCTCTCTTTGCACAGCAATTTTATTATTTATTGTCACTAATTTTTTAAGCTTGAATTTTGCAGCACAATCCTTTTAAATTAGTCAAACATTGCAATTTTTTATGTTTCAAGTGGTTGCTATTTTGAACACAGCAATTTTTTTTGGAACTTGTTCAAGCTTCCTTGAGGTTATGATAATGATTCAAAGTTTTAGAAAAGGTATTAGTAATTTTGTTAATAGGAAATATGAAGGATTGAAAGAGAGAGTCTGAGTTGAGAAGGGTGGCTATTGTTTTTTTAAATGATTATGTTAAATTCTTTGAATATGTGACTTGTTCGGCGTAGCTTAAAGAAATTCTTGTAGTGGCTTCCTGGCAGACAAAAAAAAATATAAACTATGTGCATATGAATATGATACTGTATTTAATAATTTAGAAACAAATTTCTGTAACATTGCTTTTACAAGTCATCACATCAATATGAAAATAGTAAAAATTCACATCCATAATTGTTTTTCCCTAGTTTTAAAACCATATGACATGTTCAGATGAAACTGATGTTATCAAGCTCTTGTCGCTTTGCTTTAAACTATCTTTGTTTGAATGTGGTGAAATAAGTCTGTCTATCATTTGATTTAAAAGCAAAAAGAGCATTCATCTTTTACAAAAGCATTTTCATTAGCTTGTTTGTAATTAGGTATAATTCTCACAACCAGTCCAAATGAGTTAATTGTAATTTTTACATTGCAGGCTGTTGATATTATGAACAGTGCATGAAGTAATACTTTGTGGAAGATATTTAAATTTATTTGATGAATTTAGAAAAAGAGGATTAGAGGAATAAACATTTTTTTAAAGAGAGATTGATTTGAAATTTCTGGCATCCATTATATTTGGACTGGTTGCAAGACATATACTACCCTCCTGTTTTACCATGAAAATTAAATTAGGCTTACTCTGAGGTTTTTATTGCACATAAGCTTAAGGAAGTATTTTAACCCCTCCCCCCCCTTCCTTTTCCCCCAAACTTAAAGCAGGGTATTCTTTTTTTCTGAGCACTGGTAAATGTCATTGCCTTTTTAAACAAGTTTTATTTTTGTTTTGTTTAAAACATATGGCAAAGGGTCTTTAACCATGTCTTTTGAAGATGGTACTTTTTTTCTACAATTGTTTGATTTTGGTGGAAGATCCTTTAAAGTCACCCTTGTTTACAAAAATAACTTGGGAGAAGTGTCTTCAGTATGAATAATACTTGACTTATTTCCATGTCATTCAAAACATTACTGTTCTGTCTAGTCCAGCGGCTTTCTTGTTTTTCAATCTTTTCATTGCTGTGTTTTTAGTCCTACCAGGCTATATGATGTTTCAAATATCGTTGGTCCTTGTCGTTGAGTAGGGTTAGTTTTCTTAGCTGCTTTCCTAAGATAATTGTCCAATACGTCTGGTTTTTTGTTGTTGACATTTGCAAAGTGTTTTTAAAATCTTTTGTCCTTCTTTTTATTACAGGCTACAATATATTTCTTTCCCATTTTTAATTGGAGCGTCACTGCTCACCTTAATTTTGGGTTCAAGGTAATCCAGCATGTTTCCTCACCTGAATTTTGGGTGCGAATTAACAGATAGGTATTCTTTACCTGAATCTCAATGTATGTTATCTTTCCCCTAATCCCTCAGTACCTCTAGGTTTGCAGATGTCAGAAAGCTGTGACATAAGCAAATGACCTAGATAAAGTTTAGATCTGGTCAAATCTGTTTTGGAGGTCAGGAAAATGTGAACTTAAAAAGAATGGAAAAGAGTAAAAAAGTGCGGAAAGGCCTTAATCTTCTTTTGGCAAATTGACAAATTAAAACTATGAAAGCACAATGTTTATACTGCATCTTTTGAAAAATATGAATATGATTGATTGATTTACAAGCACAAATGTCTTAAATTTTGACAGATAAAACAATTTTTTCAATGACCATACGAATATAACTCACCATTACTTGCAAAAAAAAAGGTGAACAATTAAAAAAAAATATAAAACTCACAGATACATATGTCTTGCAACCAGTCCAAATGAGTCTTAAGTCGCAATTGGAAGGTAGTCAGATATTGGTATCACAGTAAAGCTTATTTTCTCTACTTTCAAATAATACAATAAGAAAAGCTTCTGTATCAAGATATAACCATTTGAAGTCGACAGGGTTAGGGCTTGTAAAATTTCAGAAAGGGGAGAAAATTGCATTTAAAGTTTAGACAGCTATACATGTGTAGAGGCCTAAGCAACAATACCAATTAAAATTGAACACATAAAACATGAATATCAAAACGAATCAGGTGTTGAAAACTGTTTAGAAATGGTTTCACTGCTAATATCTGAAATTAAAAAGAAATTGACTCATGACCACCAACTTAACTTTGAAAGCCTATATCTCAAAACTAGGTCTTCCGACTTATGACTTATTTGGACAGAATGTGAGACATATAACTAAAATCCTGACAAGAACACCTCATTTTTCGATATATATAAATAATGATGTTTAGTTCTTGTTCTGATGACCTCTCATTCTTTTTTTGTTTTTTGTTTTGCAAGATCTTCGTCTAATTTGTTTAAAAATAAAACAACAGAAGGCCTAGTGACAGAAATGTGTAACAAAAGTAGGGGAAAGTATTTTTTAAGTCATATTAATAGATCTAATAGACCTACTGTTATATCAGCCAAAATTTTTTTTATCTCTACAGCATCTTTCCCCTCTCATTTCATATTTAGACTTGTTTTATCATTTATATTTTCTTAAAACCAATCAAGATCAAGTGTAGACAGCTAACCAGCAGATAGTTTTGACTCTTTCAGTATCTTTTATCTTTAGTTTTACCTGAACTTCTTATAAATACTATACTGTAAAACCTTTTCAAAGATAATGAACAAATCCAGGTGCACAAGAATCAGTAATAATTATGCAGAATGACAGGGATATTTTGAACTTACTTTGGCTAGAAAATTTCCAGTGCGGAATAAAGTTTTGACAATTTGCACCCGAAAAAAAGGAGGGGAATAAAATTTCACGTTCAGTTAGGGGTTCAGGATTGGTTTTTGTTGATTTCCCCTCTAAACTGTGAAACAGTTGCCAGTGTTTATGACCCTCTATGTTTATATCTAACTTGTCACTTTTCTCCATCTTCAGTTTTTCTTTAGCACCTTTGGTCAGGTGTCATACTTTCAATCCTTTGGCTGTGAGTTTGTTGCATCTTTATTGCGCAGAGGCAGGAGTATTGCTTCACAGTATCATTTATTTGTGATGTCCAGAAAGGCTTAAATATTTTTGATTATTCTGCGATATGGCTATCTTTGCTGTGCAATATGGTTTTCTTCTGCAGTATGTACTTTATTACCAATCTGTGAGTAACGGTGTTCTATAGATAGATTTTGTTTAATTTGTACAAGTTCAGCATCACTAGAGGTTCAAGTTTGCCTTCTTATAGTTCCAGTAGGTACTCTTCTAGGCACTGGACTGGTTATGTCTGTAGAAAGTTATGGTAGTTAGGATTGGGAGATGATCATAGCCTATTATTCATTTCTCTGTTGTTGATATCGGCTGAGACAAAGGTCAGGTCTGGTCGACTAGTTGTGCGACGTCTTCTGCGCAAACCCGTTGGTTGCGTTTGCTTGTTTAGAAGGAGATGTAAATGTTTTCAATGAGAAGAACAGAGGAATTAATGTTGTTTTAAAGAGGGTTTTCTCAAAATTTGAAATATCAGACACATACTTTGTTTAGACTGGTTGTGAGAGATCTATGATATTTCCTGCATCACCATAAAAAATAAGTAAGACCTATTTTGAGGTTAATGTCGATTGTTTTGATAGCACACAAGCTTTAAAAAGCATTCAGACTCCCCCTCCACCCCAATTTTTCCCCAAACTTTGAGCTTGGTATTCTTTTGTTTTCAAAGTTTTTTAGAAAATGTTTTTCTTTGTATGTTTTGATGTAATATGGCAAAGGGTCTTTTACCTTGTCTTTCAAAGATGACATTTTTTCCCCTACAATTGATGTGATTTTCGTGGAAGATCTTTTATAAGTCATCCTTGTCTACAAAAATTACTTATAACTCTCTTCAATATAAATAATACTTGGTTGATCCACATCATTCAAAGCAAGAATGATATTGGATGAGTAGTTTGCCACTGCTCTCCACCCCACTCCCCTTATTCAATATTGCACTAACTCACAAAGTTTATACTTTGAAGTGTTACTAATGTCATTCGGTCTTTTTTATGATATATTTTTAAAAAAATTTGAAGAATCATATTAAGGTTTTACAAATGTTACCTTTTTGAAAGGATTTTTAGTGAATGTAAGCAAAACTAATGAAAAGCATAAACAGTTAACTGATTCGGTCAGTATGTCAGTGTATTCTAACAAGACTGGAAATATAAATCCCAGAGGAATAGATATTTTAGGCTGTTTTGCTGTTCACAATTAATGTGTATGCATTTAACCTTTAAAAGATTTCAAATAAGATTTAATAAAATTTATTACATTGTTTTTTTGGTTTTTTTTTATGAACACCTCTCATAGATAAGATTGTAAAAAGTAAAAAGAAATTTTCTCTTCATTTAGCCTATATAGAAGTTATAGTGTCTTTGGAATGTTTTTATTTTGTGTAAACATATCATGTTTACCTCTCTCTTTCTGTCTCCCCTACTTGGCTGAGATAAGAGTTCCAATAATCTTACAGTTGTCAGATCTAGTCAAGTTCTGGACTAGCTATTAGATGTGTGAGTGTTTAGGTTAATTGCATTTTCATTGTCTGCCCAGCAGTAATATGGCATTGCCCATAATCAATGCAGGGTTTGGCAAAATTTTACAAAGATCAAGAAGGAACCATGACATATAGGTGCCAACTCTATTTGTCTGAGGCATGCTGCCCAACTGTCCCAAATCTTGTCTGCCAATGGAATCATCAGAAATAATGCTCCATTCAGTTTTGTAACATACCAACTAGCATCCCTCTCCTTCCTCCTCCTCCTCCTCCTTTATCACACTTGATAGTTTTTAACTCCTCTATCCTGATATGGCATATCCAACTCATGCAAATTTTGCTTTGTTTTATACTATTTTATTTATATTTCATTTATGTCTGTTCTGGATATTCTTACTTTTATTTCTCTTATCGCTTTTATCCTTCTCTTTCTCCCTCCCTCTCCCCCTTCCCCCTCAAGCCATTGTTTTACTTTTCTCATAGCCACTGGTTTTCTTGAGAAAACGGCTTATCTTGAAATTTTGGGTTCTTTCTGAGAATGCACACTAGGTTCCTTGGAGGGAAAAAAGTGGTACTCATTGCTGGTTATAGCAACAAAATGGCTCTAGGCATCTCTTGGAATTGTATTGCAGTACTCAAATACAGCATCCTCCTCCTTTTTTCTCTCTCATACCAAAGCTTGTTAAAATTCAACAGAAAATAAGCTCTTTATTAGTACTGTATTGGGCTTTCTCTCTTTTCTACTGCCTCGCTTGCTGCTCTTATCCTTATTCTAAGTCTCTTGCTAAGGTTTATTTTTATTTCCTCCCTATTCTGTGGTCAGAAGAAATCACATTTTTGCTGTCAGTTTAAACTTTCTTTAAAAGTTTCCTGATATTGACAGAATATATTTGCAAATACATGATTGTGTATGAAAATGGATTTAGATGTGCAAGAAATTGCATTTTGGGTTTGGCCGGAAATTTATTTAGATAAGATTATCAAATGGTTTATTCTAGTTGGATAATCACATGGATATGGTTTATTCTTGTAGTTAAATAAAGACTTGCAAAATGTGCAGACTATGTAATGTTTTAAAAACAGTTTTCACCATTTTTTAGGCTCCTTGAATTGGTAGGCATAGATATGAGAGATTGTTGGGAAAATTGAGGCACAAGTCGCTCAGATTAGGTTTGACTTTTAACACCCTTTCAATAAAAAAAATTATTTATACAGTCACCTGCTTCCCAAGGTATAGAAAAGCTGGCACTAAAAATTTTTCAACCTCTCAAAGGCATGAAATGCACTATATAAACATGGTAGCAGCCCACTTTGTTGAAATTTCGTCTCATGCATAAATTTCCCTGGCCATATTATATAGTTATACAGACATAATGTCCATGTGTAACACTAGAGGTCCTACAAAACAGGTCTAATAACAGAGCTTTGTGATTTAATAGTAGGACTTTACACATTGTTAGAAAGCATTTTAGATCTGTGCAACAAGTAAGTCTTGTTCTGTGTCTTCCTATCAAGCATTTCAAAGGTTAATGACCTGTGTGAATCATTTATCATTGAATGGAGAAATAACTACTATTGGTATGATAAAGCTGTCTTGTTTCTAGTGTAGTTGAAATTAGCCATTGTGGAAATGATATTATGCTTGTTTGCAATGAATTGCATCACAAACTTTTATTTTAAGCCAGAAATATTCAATTCCATTACTAACGCCAGTGTAGAAAATCTGTAAGGATTTTTTTTTATTTTTTAAATTTAGTAACCAGCACAGCTCAATTTAATTTGTGAGATTGCTTCATATCTGCCGGGGACAAACCAAGTGCTGTATCTTCAGTGTAAACCGCTGCACTTGGTTTGTCCACAACAGATATACAGTGTCATTTTTTTTTATAACAAGGTCATTGATTTTGAAGAACTAACTTGATATGCAAGAAGATGTAGCCTCAGCTAATCATTGTAAAATATATGGATCTCATTTTATATTTATACCTTACTTTAATCAGATTAAACTTATGTGTATTTAATGCCAGGAATTTATCTGCTCCTTGCTTATTCACATAATCTTTTTTTTTCCCAAATCTTTACACTCATTTTATTCACCTGAAAAAAATAATATCGATAAATAATAATTATTAATCTCCTTATTAATAGATGCTTCATTTGGCGTTTTTTAATTTTTTTTTTTATCTGTGTGTGTGTCTACATTTAAACTGTGTTTCAATATTTTTGTGACTTTTAGTGTACACAAACACTCTTTAATCTTAATGAGAGAGATGAATAACTTATCCTATCTTTTGTGCTTATAAAATCTTTTAGATATGGAGTGCGTTTGATGTCACATACTGTTTTTGTTTTCTACCTGAAAATGACTTCTGATTGTCAGTGATTATGACTGATACAAAACGGTAGAGTTTCAAGAGAAAAATGCCCTTGTGCCAAGCAACACATAAGAAGTTTTTGAGAGAAATGCCATTTTGTTGAAAGCTTGGGAATTATTACATTTTAGGACAAATAAATGTAGGGAGGAGCTTTCTTCTGGTATTTTGTCTTTACTTTTATCTGTTGCTGAAGCTACTTGTCATTTGAATTCAGATAAACAAAACAGACAGATTCAATTAAAATAATACATGGCATGAGAAAAAAATCTGAACACATGGAGGAAAGAATTATGTCACCCTGCTTTTGCCCAACTGCTATATCCACGATTTTATTTGGTGGCTTGTCACATTGCTGTATCTTATCCTGCAAAACAAGTTTTTAAGTTACTTTTTCTATGATATTTTTTGCTCATTGTTATTTATATACATATATTTGTAAACTGTAATTTAAAAAAAATTTGATCCAACCAATTTTTTTTTTGGAAAGTGTGTCTGACGTAACCTATGATATTGTGATACTCATTTCTCTTACCTGTTTGATATTTTGTAAGAAAGCTAGCAGAGCTGTATGTGTATACATATAAAAACCTAATTGTATGACCCATAGTAGAATCAACTAAGAGTTGTCGCCCATGTAAGGAAACTCTTGCTGTACAGTCATTGAGTTGTTGCACTCAATTTCTGTGTGTGTTTTATTTTTTGAATTTCTACATTTTTTTTTACAATCATAAGAAACAAATTATTTTTTTAAGATAACGAATCATTATTCAAACTATATCTCTCTTTCTTGTCTTGCTGCTCAGGGCCCCAGTGTTCACAGTCCATGGACTGGAGTGTCGCAGTTTTTGACGACCACAAAAAAGATCATCCAGTTCTCCGAGGGGCGCGAGCCAAAACCTGGTGACAAGATTGTCTATGTGGCCGGAGCCTTTGATCTGTTCCGTATCCTATCACCTGACCAAAAGCGAGGACTATAATATTAAATAGCTCCTTGCTTGATTTTTTTTTATAGCAGGATAGATGGTTGGTGTTGAGTTTCCCTCTTTTTTTTTTCCTTCAACCAAATCCTGTGTAGGCTTAAGACTTTAACAGGTGAAACAAATATGTTTTTAGCTATTGTCCTGACCTTATTACTTGAGGATTACAGTTTTCTGCTGATTCGCGAAATTTTTGGATAGCAAAATATCCCCGAAATCTGCTTTGCGGTTCCGGAC
Source organism: Elysia marginata (assembly GCA_019649035.1). Taxonomy (NCBI): domain Eukaryota; kingdom Metazoa; phylum Mollusca; class Gastropoda; family Plakobranchidae; genus Elysia; species Elysia marginata. The sequence goes on along the minus strand of BMAT01012994.1, from coordinate 28,658 downwards.
AAAATTGCGTCAGTCAATTGCAAAACCGCGGGTTGCAGAGCAAATGATAAGCCAGCATGTATGCTCATGAAAAACTAAAATCGCCAAAACGGCAGGAGATGCGGATGTGCTCCTGTTGCTCAGAGACAGGGATGTCAGACTTCCCTGAACGCTAACGCGATTTGCCTTGGTGCTGAGTATCACGGGTAAAAAATGTTTTGCTGTGAGCCACAGCAACATAAATCTGAGGTAAAAGTTCAGCTCTGATCAATGACTTACGTGCAATGATCATCAAAAAGTAATCCACTGCCATGGGCCCGGTCCATTATAATTTTACTGCAGAAAAGCACTTTGCTTCATGCTAATCAGTTCCTAGAAACACATAAAGTTTGATAGGTGGGCACATTAAAAAAAAAAAACAACAACCAAACAAAAACAAGGGAAGAGACACTATCTTCTCAGATTGTTTCTATGCAGCAGCTAGGAGTGAAAGATCAAAGTTTACAAAGCCTACAATGTTTGACAGGAAAATACACCTGCTGTCTTCTCTTATCCATTATTAAATGCTGTTACTTGCTCACCCCTCTCTTGTCTCTCTCTGGTAGTCTATCTCTCTTTTTTTCTTCCTCTCCATCACACAGAGAGAGGGGGTGTGCGGCTGAAAAAGAATAACAGAGACAAAGGATAAATGTCCACAGACCTGAAGTACAGTGAGAAGCACACATATAGTCATACTCATAGGCAGAAAAGGATCAGAAACATCAATGAGAAGGGCGTTTGAAAATGCTAGTGAGAGTATATCAGTTGGGAAAAGTCAGCACTGCAAAAAGTTGCAGCACTATTCAATTTGTATTTCAAGGTTGAAAGTTGGTTTAGAAGTATACCTCATACCCTTTTGCTTGGTTTTGACTTCTTTGAAGGACCTTGCCTTGAATTAAATTTACTTGATAGGTTTGTTGGAATTGAGACCTACTGTTTTACTATTATTTCAGTCTTGAAAACATTAGACCAATAGCTTTATCAGGAAGAAATGGGCTTTATCTCTATGTTGATAAACCAGGATAAGAAGTCTAGCTTTCTCAAGTCTACCATAAAACCATCGCTTAATGTGTCCTTGACCTACTTAAGATGTCGGCCACCTTGACTTCCTAGAGAAAGCGGCAGCCCTTGGAGATTTCCTCATTGTTGGAATCCACACTGACCCAGTAAGCTTTGGTTTCTTTAAAATACTTTAATATTCAATTCCAACTTGAAATATAGGCCTTTTTTTATTTGCTAAATTAAAAAAAAATAATTTTCAAATATTTTTTAATCTGTTCACCTTGACTGTCAAATGACTGGTTTAATGATCCAAAATTATTGAAAATGGTCAATGTAAGTATATGCATCAATTTTGCACTCTGTGTGCACAAATGATTTTCTGTTTTTTAAAGAATGAATAGAGTTTAATCTTATCTTATCTCTTATTTGTTTTTTTATTTGCTGCAAATCTATCATATATATATATATATATATACTTGGACAAATTGCTCCACATGGTATTGTTTTTATGAAGCAGCCAGATCTAGTGTTCAACTTATGTTGCCTCAATCAATCATATACAATCAGCAGTTTTATGGCTCTGAGGTCGCCTGAAGATTTTTAGAAGTCTCTTACAAACTAATATTACATCTCTGTGAAAAGTTTTCTTAGATTTCTGGAAATATGAATAAATGTAAGTGCCTTATTTATGTGTACTTTTTATTACTCTTTAATCTGAATGGAGAATGGCATTAACATAAGTTTTAATACAGTGTAGAAGATGTTAACCTACTTTTGCTACAAAATTGAGGGGCATAATAACACCTTTGTGTTGAGAGCCATAGAGAACCTTTGAGTGGAGAATGTGATAACTTTTTGAAGCATCTGTAATTCCATCAGTGTCACTATCCCTGACATTGCAAATTATGCAGTGCACCAGTTGATCCCATTAATCTAATGTTACTGCTTATCAAGTAGTGTCAAGGTGAACTCCCAAGTAGATGTCATGCAGATGATTTTTATATCTATGAAATTTGATAGATCTCGTTAAGATTTATTCTCTAGATTAACCATACTTGTTTGTGATTAGTCAATCCTTGGAATTATTTGAAGATAAACCCTTGTTGAAGTGTTGATGTGAACCCCCAGGCTTGTTCCTATGAATACGTGTATAAATCGGTCCTTTCAAAATTTCTCCCTTAAGGTTTTTTAACAGCATTTTTGTGTGTATTTAGTTTTTAAAATTGTTGTGTTTCTCTTCCTCAGGTTGTGAACCGCTACAAGGGAGCTAACTACCCCATCATGAACATGCATGAGCGTACACTCAGTGTGTTAGCCTGCAAGGTAATGTGGAAGGATATGGATAAGACAAACACTGATGTTTTAAAATGCAGGAGAAAAAAAGAGACATATTTATCATTGTTAATTTCCTAGCTTTTAATGTGTATTAAACCTTTGGATAGTCCCTAAATGATTAATTTTTATGTAGGGGAAGTTATCTTTCGTAACTTTGAGACCAGCTCTGTGACCTAGCGGTAAAGACTCTGGCTCAGAGATCGGGAGGTACGGGTTCGATCCTGGGCCGAGTCAAACCAAAGACTTTAGAATTGGTATTAGTAGCGGATCCGCCTGGTGTCGCATTATGGATTTAGTTCTAAGCCTGGTCGGCCCGGTGTCGGGATAATGTGACTGGGTGTGGTGTATGCAGGGCTCCGTACATCATAGTGTGGCAGCACGCTTTCAATTGTCCCAAGCGCCGTCTCTGATATAACCTTGTAGTTGAAAAGAGACGTTAAAATTCAAACAACCAACCAACCATTAGTAACTTTGATAATTTAGTCACATATTCATTGTAAATTTGTCATAACTAAAGACAAACAATATCAAACGGGCGCTTTTTCCCAATTTCTATTTGGACATTTTTTCATTGCTAACTTTAATATGAAAGTTTTATAAACATCTTGCCAAAAATTGTTTGTTCAAAATGTGAGGTTGGCAGTAATTATTGTGAAAATTTTATTAAAATTTTGCAGTATGTGTCAGAAGTAGTGATTGGTGCACCATATTCCGTCACTGCTGAGCTCATGGAGCATTTCAAGGTGAGGAAAGTAGATTATATGTAATAAACAAATCTGAAACCCAAATCAGGGTCTAGATATGTATGTAACAGCTTGTAACATTTAACGGGTGGTGTTCTGTTGATTATTTTGTTCTTGTTGCCGTTGTATGGTGTATTTGGAAGCTGAAAACAAGTTATGATAAATAATGGTGATGAAATATAAAATCATATTGGAGAAATCATGAATATATTTTAACATCAACTCTAAGTACATGCTGTGTATTATTTTTATCTCAGTCAATTTTCACTAATTGACTCTTATGTTTATATATTGCCTATTTTCATACCTATTTGCATAGAGACATGTGGGTTTTATAAAAGTCAAGGAACAAACTTGGTAAATTATAGGATTATACACTGCTGTTTAGGGAATTAATATAGAATGTAATTATGTAACTGACAGTATTCAATTTTATGTTTGTAGAAAAATATGCTTTTACTGTTTCTTAAAATATAATCCAATCCAAATTATTTTTTTTACTTTTGGTATGCTGGGGATGTGGCTCTGCCAATTTGGGCACTAGTGTATACTAATAGTTAAGAAAGATTGAAAAATTTTTGTTATAAAAATGTGGCTTTGGGAAGGAAGAGAAGTCAATTGTTGTTTTCATGAGATATGTGCTGTTTTGAAAGTAAATAAAACTAGTTGAAAATTTAAATGTTTGATTCCTCAGGTAGATGTGGTGTGTCATGGAATGACGCCTGTCATGCGAGACGTCGATGGTTCAGATCCGTATGCGGTATGTCATTCATGTTTCTTATCCATCATGAAGTTGCAAATACAGTCAAACCTGCCTGGCCGACCACCTGGCTAAGGAGACCACCTGTATAGGCGACCACTCATACTACCTCCTGCATTTGTTCTATAATTTGGTTTCTACATGGTGACCACCTCACCATTGTGACCGCAGGCAGCTTTTTTATTTCCCACTGCGACCATTCTTGACCTGAGAATAAGTAATAAGCTGCCTGTCTAGTACTCAAACATAACCCACACCTCCCTAATCCATGCCTATTTTTCGTTCACCTGTGATGTTAGACCATGAATAAAAACAAAAAACAAGGTACCCCAACACCTCCCATTGACAAACCCCTCCTTCCCTCCACATCTCCATTAGACAACACCAAGATTGCCCATTGCGACGGCCTGTTCACAATTGTTATTGATCTTCAATGTTCGCCTTGGGCAGGTTTAACTGTATGTGTTCTTCTGAAAAAAAAATGATGATCAATCTTAAGCCTAGATTTAATAGATAAGATGTTGTGACTTGTTGTTTCTAAACATGCTCTTTTAAGTATCAAAAACAAAACAAAAATTTGTACATTTACCGTTGGTTTCATCTTCATGGTTTGCCTTGTTTTCACTCGGGATGGATAAATAAGTAATGGAAATGAAAAACACAGCATGGACTTTGCGCAAAGCCACCATTTATAGTGAAAACTTACTTTTTTTTTGGAACCTCATTACAAGTAGTTTTCATGTCAAGAGTAGAATCATTTATGAAGAAAAAGATTAAAAATAAATTAAATTTGGGTTTTGATCTTGTTCCATAATAAAGTGGCAGATTTTCTCTATTGCCACTTGTGACAATCTGCCTGCTAACAAATGTAAGTTTGGGATGTACATTTTGTTTTAATCGAAATTGTTTTCAGGAGCCCAAACGTACAGGAAAGTTTAAAGCGATTGACAGCAAGAATGATCTCACCACACAGATAATCCTGGAGAGAATAATCAAACACAGGTGGGTAAAGCTTACATTGAGGGAATAGCTGCATAACTTTTTCTGTCTATAGTGCTTACAATTTAAAAAAAAAAATAATTTGGATAATTTTCTATCTCAGACTTACTGGAATGCCTAGGTATTTATTTTCAATATTCATTTTATGTTTAAACGCCTTTTTCATTTTAATATAGTGCACATTTTGATGCAAAATTGATAGGACATAACCCAGTACAAGAACCAAACGGTTATAATATTTTAGAGTTTTGTCCCATTTTTACTTTCCTAATCTTATCAGTTTTTTGCACACAGACTCTCATTGCCCTCTCTCTCTCACTCTTTCTTTCTTCCTTCTTCTTTCTGCTATTTGATTGCTGCTCAGACTAAAGTGTTGAGTGAACCCACCCACATACTAAACTGTAATAAATTACTCAAGCCAAGGCTGGTTAATTGCAAGCTTAGCAATGAATCGTGAAATACACTCATTTGTGTTTTAATCAAATTTTTGTTTCCCCAACATGCCTATCATAACATATGGCGTCAAGTTCTTATTAATGACTTTGGTCCAGGCTTAAGCTGTAATTTTTCTAGACAGATGCTTAAATTGATCTTGCCGCATTTACGCGGCTATTCCCTTCAAGGTGTCTTTACATCTCTTGATAGTGCTTGCCATATATAGCCTCTCACCTCCATTTTTGGTGTCATAGCTAGAAGGCTGGGCAGTTATCCATCTTCTACTAATGATCACTGTCGATATATTGCCCTCATACCAATATATCAAATGTTTGAAATCAGCATTTGGCCGTCACCATCCAGCAATCACCTATTGGTCTGATACATTGCCCTACCACAGAAGTACAGCAAAAAACATCGACATTGGCTTATCTATATGAGTATTACTGTAGACCACCAAACTTTGAGTCTGTGGCATCTCATCTAGATGAGTAGTACTGTAGACCATCGACTGCGAAAACTTTGAGTCTGTGACACTTCATCTAGATTAGTAACACTGTAGACTATCGACTGCAAGAACTTTGAGTCTGTGGCGCCTCATCTAGATGAGTA
>BMAT01012993.1:100956-116189 GCA_019649035.1 Elysia marginata | reverse complement strand
ACCAAGGACTTTAAAATTGGTGTAAGCAGCTGATCCGCCTAGTGTCTGGCATTATGTATTTTGTGCTAAGTCTGGTCGGTCCGGTGTCAGTATAATGTGACTGGGTGTGGTGTGTGCAAGCGCTCCTTACATCACAGTGTGGCAGCACGCTTTCAATTGTCCCAGGCACCGTCTCTGATATAACCTTGTAGTTGAAAAGAGACGTTAAAATTCAAATAACCAACCAACTCTCTCTCTATCTATCTTTGTAGCATTCTCTCTCTTTCCTCACAGCGAACAAGAAATACATGCACTCCTCTTAACACATCCCGCTCAACTATTGTGCTATGTAAAGTGTTAGAGAGTGTATGTATTTTGGTTTCTCTTCACAATGAGAGAAGACCGTGTGAAGTTTATGTAAATGTTTTCAGATTTAAAAAATTATGATAATTTGGGCTCAATTTATGTTAGACTTTTCTCAGATAGGAACCGCAGGCGAGCCTCGTAAGTTATGATTGAGTGAAATCTTTTTTTCTCCCATAACTGTTCGCCTCATCCGCTGCATCTCAGGGAAATCGGCTCTGTGGCCTAGCGGTAAGACACTCGCTCAGAGATCGGGAGGTACAGGTTCAATCCCCGGCCGAGTCAAACCATGGACTTTAAAAATTGGTATTAGCAGCTGATCCGCCTAGTGTCTGGCATTATGGATTTAGTGTTAAGTCTGGTCGGCCCGATGTCAGGATAATGTGGCTGGGTGTGATGTACGCAAGAGCTCCTTACACCACAGTGTGGCAGCGCGCTTTCAATTGTCGCCAGCGCCGTCTCTGATGTAACTCAAAGTTGACTGGGACGTTAAAACTCAAACAATCAAACCAAACTAGGCATTAGCAGCTTAGTCAGGCCATAGCAGCAGGTATGGAATAATAATATTGTCCCATATAGTATTGCCTCAGATGACATGTAAATAAGAGTATGTAAGTAAGAGTTCTATCATCGTCTTAACTAAGTATTGGTGATCTTTCCCTCCCCAGGCTGGTAACCTTGGCCCGCTAGCCTTCACCCTACTGGTATATCTATTCCCGCGAGTGAAACTGGAGGTCCCGGCGTCACTACTGATCGTGGTGGTGCTTTCTCTGTGTGCCTTGTTCTACTCCTTCTTCTGGGAACACACTGCAACTGTGGCCGGCTCTGAGTACAGGTGAGAAGTTACGAGTTAAAAGGTGCATTTTGATGGCAGGCATCAAACCTCTGATGTGCCTTCTTTATCTATATTAGGATCAGAGGTTTGATGTGCCTGCCATCGATTTGGAAACCAATCGCCCAATCCAAAATTAAGAGAGCTAAGTAGGTGAGTTAAATAAGGAGCACTCGCAAACCGATCGCACAATCCAAAATTAAGAGAGCTAATAAGCTGAGTTAAATAAGGAGCACTCGGAAACCGATCGCACTTTAATCCAAAATTAAGAGAGCTAAGTAGGTGAGTTAAATAAGGAGCACTTGGAAACCGATCACACAATCCAAAATTAAGAGAGCTAATGACTAAGTAGGTTACATTTCACAACAATCAGCCAATTAATCTTTAAAATCCTCTTGAACAGTTCGTGTCTTGCAGCTAATGCAAAGAAACCGGATGTTCAAGCATCATTTAACGACAGGATTTTAACCCCTTCTCAGAGACTCTGGGTAGACACTTTTTTAATCTATAGTCTCTTCTAGAGTCTAATGAACTGTCAAGGGGATATAACCGTAAGAAACTTTTTAGTACATGTAGTATGCTAAACCAAATGCTGAAAAGTGAAATAGATTATTTTGCAGATTTGCGGATAATTTCACTTTTTTTTTCTTCAAATTTTAATTTTATTTATGTTAAGGGCAGATAACCTACCCGTCATTCTAGGGGTGTACAGTTCATATTTATGTGTTTCCATAGTTAAAAAAAAGAAATAACGTCATAAAGTCGTTTAAATTTTGTAGAAAGATGTTAGAACTTGTTTTCATTTAAAATATAGACGAAAACTTGAATAAGTCAACTTTAAATAAGCGTATACTTATGTGTCTTAACAAGAACTTACGACACCCTTCTTGTTTTGACTGGTCGAGAGATATTTAACAACTTACCTTGACAATGAACACTCTCTGTGGCAGTGTGGCTGAGTGGTTTGCGCATCAGTCTTGTGATCCAGCAGTGAAGGGTTCGAAGCCAACCATGACTCATATCGATTGCAGGCACATCAAACCTCTGATGTGGCTTCTTTTCCTCTATTACAATCAGAAGTTTGATTTGCCTGCCATCGATATTGCAATGTTACCTAAGGAAAGAAATTGACTCACATTTTCTTCTGTCTACCACCCTGTTAAGTTGGTACCTGGTTGAAGGCAGTGCTTGAAATTTGTTTGTGGAATGCAAACAGCAGGCAGCTATAATTATTATAATGCTCTGAAATATTATTTAGTTGAATTTGCTTTTGTGTGTGATGGCCTGCTAGAGACGCTGGAGCGAAAGATGTAAAGTCTTGAGAGACTGCCATCCTTCGAAAAAAGGGGAGGAATAGGGAATGAGATTTCAACAAGAGTAGCGGAACTTTCCTGGTGTCTCTCCACTATCTTATGAATACAAATAATACAATCTATTAAAATTTATGCGACAGATTTATTTTGAAGATAAACTTTTTTTTTAGCTCTATAGTTTTTAAGTTCTAGATCTCAAATCGTTTTTAAAAGTAAGAAACTTACCCTACAATCTAGGTCTAGATTACAATAACCACTATAGTATTTTGGAGTGTTGTCTTCTGGAAAAGGGACGTTACTCTTGTTTTACCTCTAATCTCATTCCCTATAAAACCCATCTTTTTTTTTGTTTCTCAACAGTGTGGCGCTGCTGAGTTTGACCTTTGTGCAGTCTGTGTTTGCGGCTATGACGTCGCAGGCGTACCTGGCCTTCATGTCACACCTGAAGGCTCGCTACATGTCCTCCCTGTTCCTGGGCATGGGGCTCAGTGGGTTGCTGCCTGCCCTGGTGGCCGTGGCGCAAGGCTCCGGAACAGTAACGTGAGATTTTTGTCGGAATAGTGATAATTCGTCGCCTGAGAAATGCTTTATTTCATATCCAATTTTGGTAAAATCAGCAATAACATGCCCAATAGGAAAGAGTTTTAGTGTATATTTATAGCTGACAAAAGAAAATTTACGAAATGTAGCCTCTCTGCAGAGATATAATCATTTTAAGAAGCAGTTTTTGAAAGTGGACAAAGTAGATTGAAATTTTCAAAAGCATTTTTTTCATAAGTAGGAAAACTGTAGATGAAATAAAGCTGTTCTCAGGCGGCGAATTATTGAAAAGTACTATGCAATGATTAGCAATCTCATTTAGTAGGATAGGTTGATAGTGAACGTGATTGAAAGATTTAAAGTTCACGAAAATAGCAGTAGATTAAGGGAGGTTTTGTTTAGAAATCGAAAGTGCCGTGAATATGCTTGCTTTTAGTATGATTTGAACCTTTGCAATATAGTAGCTTTGGTACTTACAGCCTTACCATTTAAAGAAACATAGCTTATCGGATCGTGCCACTATGTCTCTAGATAAAAAGTTATGTCTTTGCTTAAGCTATCCAAGTATGGAAGGAGGGGGTTAAATTATATATAGTAGAAATATTTATTCCTAGAAGTTTATTGTACATGTGCATTAAAATCTGTCACAGTTCAAGTGAAGTTTCAAGTTTTTAATATTCTCTTCCTTTGTGAAAAATCACCAGGGATTGACTGAAACATTGCAGGAAGGTGTTTGAAGCTATTGTCTATTTTTACCAATTTGGAAAAAAAAAAGAAAGTTAAAAAAAATTAAAAATCTATGATTTAATGAACAACAGTCCTGTGTAATCGTTAATTTTTTTCCAGAAGTATACAATATTTTTTTTTTATTTCACATACCAGATGTACATCGGAGATGCAGAACGCAACGCACCCAAAGAGTTCACTGTTTCGTGCTATGGGTGATGTTGGTACAGAAAATAGAACCATGAGTAAGTCATCAGTTAAGAGCAGAACTTATAATTTCCCATTACAGTACCGTGACGCTTAGTGCAGTTGTATACACAACAGTTGTATAAGTGTTTGCCGTACTGTTAAAAGAAAAAGTTACCAATTACATGCACAAGACAACAATTTTTTGAATCGACACACCAAAATTGATGGCTCTGGTTTTAAATTCTTATTTTCATGAAGGTGTGGCAATGATAGCCACTTTATCCAAATCAAACTGTCCTTGGAGGGGGTGGGGGGTAAGGTATTTCACGTGTTAAGGCCTTGTTAACAATTAAAGGGACATAACTCTGAAATACGTAGTACTGATGTAGGCTGTTAAAGCTACTTGCTTTGCTAAAAATGAGGTATTGAAATTTCTTGAATTTGACCAATTTTTTTTTTTATTCATCAATAGGGTCAATTAACCTAGATAGCATTCGAAAAGAGGCTGTCTATTTCTAAACAAATTGGTAGCAATTCTATATGTGATCTCTTTTTCTACTATTCATTTTGTGTATTTATGAGCGTTTTTCAGGCTTTTCATGAAAAGGTTTTACCACCACGTCAATAGAAAACTAAACTTTAGAATAAAGCATATGAAAATATTCCCAAAAATTAAACTTGTAAACATATAGTTATCGAAAAAATATTTTCAGTTTTTCCATTGTTGGCCTTCTGAGGGTTTCAATTAAAATTTGGTGTGTTTTGGTTTCGTAGTTTTGCTAGATCATTTTTGTGACAGGTTTTTAGTTTAAACTCTTGCATTTCCAGATTTCCATTTCAAAAATACATAGGGAAATAATTTTAAAATAGGCTATTCCTTTGTTGAAGTTTCTTATGGGAAAAAAAACCTCAATGAATCAACAAAATATGAAACATTTTATAAGTAGGCCTATTGTTAACTATTAATTTTTAATATAATTTTAGACAACCCGTTATGACTTGATTAAAAAAAAAAAAAAAGATTTTGGGGTGCTGAGGTCACCCACATCTAAGGGCAAGTTATGTTCAATTAAATTAAACTTAATTGAAATTGATTTCAAAGTTTATGAGTAAAAGACCTACAGCGTTAAATTTCTAATTTAAGTCTATAATTTTGCTTGAATTGCTAGCTGAAAATGTACTATGATCCTTTCTTTTAACAGAATGATTATTTGCATACCTGTGAATTACTAAAGCAGACCATAAATAAGCATAAATTTAAATTCATTGTAAAAATTAAGAAGTTTAACCTTGACTGAACAACTATAAACTGCAAAAATATAATGCCTCTTATATTGTTTTAGGCATTAGGTGTCGCATTTAAAATGATGTAACAAAATTTCATTCAAAACCTCAGTTATTCTACATTTGTCTTGCATCTAGGGTGAATTAGTCGGAAGTCGAAAATTCTGTTTTTGAGTAAACACTATTTGAAGGTCTTTTTTTCTTCTTTTTCTCTATATTCTAAATCAATGTAATTTTAATTATCTATTCACGAAATACTGATAATTTAATGGAGTTTAATATGTTTTGAAACCTGCAAAATTGTCTCATCCAAAACAGGAACGCCTTTGAAGCTGATAAATGCGACACTTCACTCATTGGTTCTGGTTGCGACACATTTGACAATATCATTAATCTTTAAGCAAAAATGGCAAATTTTGTTTGTAAGCAAATATTGCTCAAGGGCTGAAGAGGCTAATGACAATCTGTGTTCTCTTTTCTTTCAGATTATTTACTGGTATCAACAAACACCACTGGGACTGAGATAACTAAAGAAACACACGGATTGCGGGGTAATTGGATTTGTTACCTGAAACATGGCTGCAGTAACTTTGTTTCATTCGTGATTGTCACATTTTTTTCTCTCAATATTTCAAACTCTGCTGAAACAATCTTTAACTTTGAATTATCCAAAAATTTAAGTATCGGTTTCCGTCCAAAAGAAAAAAAATTTAAATAGGTAATCTGATTTTAATGAGATTTAGGCTAAAAATTCAAACAATGTTGTCTCGACTATGATTGGAATGCCAAAGCCTTTTTTCTTAACCAACAAGTTTTACTTCATGTTTTCCTGTGGAGCAACATAGCCCAGTGGTTAGCGCATCGTAGTTGTGATTCGATGGTTATCCGTTCGATTCTCAACCACGTTCTTGTTGTAATTGACTTAGGTTTAGCAATTTATCCACACTTTCTTAGTCCATCCACCTGTAAAATGGGTACCTGGCTATAGGCAGTGCTTGAAACTTGTGGAATGTAAGTATACAAGCGCCCAAGAGACAGCCGTACTGTAATATGCTCTGAAAATATATGATTTAAATTTGCTTTTGTATGTATTGGCCTGCAGAGGGAAATATGTAAAGTCCTGAGACTGCCTTTTGGCGGAAGAATAATAAAGCCATATTTAAAAAATTTTTCTTTTCATTACTTTGCCTCCTGTTTGTCCGGGAGCAGCAACAAGTCTAGAACCGGCGCTGACGGTACAGCATTTCTTCCTGTTCCTGCTGGGGCTCGGGGTGTGCTCGCTGGCGTCTCTGCTTCTCTTGCTGTATCATCCCAAGTGTCGGGAGGAGCATGTCGACACGGACAAAGAGGAAAACTGTCAGCTCATGAAGTTGCCGAAACCCGAGAACGGGTGAGAGAGTTTGCCATATGTTGATGCTTGGTTGTTTGAACTTTAACGTCTCTTTTCAACTACAATGTTATATCAGAGATGGCGCTTGAGACAATTGAAAGTGTGCTGCCACACTGTGATGTATGGAGCGCTGCATACACAACACCCAGTCACATTATCCTGAGGGCGACCAGACTTAGCACTAAATCCATAATGCCAGACACCAGGCGGATCAGCTACTAATACCAATTTTAAAGTCCTTGGTTTTACTCGGCCAGGTATCGAACCCGCACCTCCCAATCTCTGAGTGAGTGTCTTTACTGCTAGGCCACAGGGCCGGTCATATGTTGATGCCACATATGGCAACTCGCAGAAGCTTTACTACGAATCTGCATTGGGACCTGAAATAGCTGCTTTTTTTAGATTCTGTGGTTGGAGCAATTTGGGCTTCTAAATTTGAATATAGGCCTACATCTTTTCTTTTTTAGGAATTTTTATTTATAAGTAATACAATGTGAATCCGGTCTGTTTTGAATGTCTAATATATATTTCCGAATTTCAAGAATTCCTTGTTTAAAAAGGTAAGCCTATAAGTTTAAATATTTACATTCACTAACCTTTAAAATAGAGAAGACTATGGTGTAGATTGATAGATTTCTTGCATACATTTTTATATAGATCTGGGTCTGATTTTGACTTCACATTTTGACATACTTAAAAAAAAAAACCATGCCTGCATTTACAGTCTAGCAGCACAACATTTGTAATAATAGGTATTTTAACTCTACCATTTTCAACAAGCGGTTTTACTGAGAAGACAACAGAATTGACATTTTGAAATCAAACTTCCAAATTTAGATCTGTGAGTCTATAGAAATATTTTCTTTGCATAGTTTCAGGGCCTGTATGAGTATTTTAAATTATTTTTGAGTATTTAGTATTTTTGAGTGGTTTTAAATTCCATCGAAGGTAGGCCTGTAAATTAAAAAAAAAAATATGAGATTTGTCGCAAACTTTTAATTTAAAATCTTTTTGAAGCATTGTAGCATTCAAACATACTCAAGCAAAGCAAATTCTTTTCTTGTCCCTGCATCTTTAGTCATCTCACAAAGTCTGTGAAACGTGTGTGACCCCTATCCCGAAAACCCAGCTGCCAAAGTGGATTATTTTTATATAGGGGAGAAAATATAATCAGAAAATGTAAAACCTCAACAACATTATGCCAAAGTCAGAATAAATTTATCTCCAGCAGGTAATTTCTCATGAATATTCCAAGCAAGGAGGTTTGATTATTTGAAACGGAGAAATAGGTATCTGCAGCTTAGAATAGGACTGGGCGACTTAAGCTAGGTTTTCAGTGTTGAGGTCACATACATCTCGAGACTGGACGAATCAAGTCGGGTGTTGGGATATTTAAAAAAAAAAAAAGCTTTTCAAAAATTAGATTTATTCCTCTATGTATTGGACCGGCTCTGTGGCCTAGCGGTAAAGACACTTGCTCAGAGATTGGGAGGTACGGGTTCAATTCCGGGCCGAGTCAAACCAAGGACTTTAAAATTGGTATTAGTAGCTTATCCGCCTGGTGTCTGGCATTATGGATTTAGTGCTAAGTCTGGTTGGCCCGGTGTCAGGATAATGTGACTAGGTGTGGTGTATGCAAGCGCTCCGTACATCACAGTGTGGCAGCACGCTTTCAATTGTCCCAAGCGCCGTCTCTGATATAACCTTGTAGTTGAAAAGAGGCGTTAAAATTCAAACAACCAAAGTCTATGTATTGGTATGTTAAAACAAAAGTAGTTCAAATCTCATGTCACGTAATTTTAATAATTTTTTTGCACTTTTGAAAACATAGAAACACGCTTTGCTCAGAATTTCAATGCCATGTAGCCTAATGTGCAAAGTGCAACACTCACTTCAATAATTTTTATCTTGCCCAGGGCAAATGATTTGAAAGTCGCAAATTCTTCTTAGAGGAAATGCTAGTTTTAGGTTCATTTGTTCTTTTTAGCTATATTTTAGAAAAAAAAATTGAACATTTTTCTGCAAATTATTTACACTTTTAGGGTGAGCAGTGGCGCAATTGGTAGGGCAGTTGACCGCTATCTGAGAGGTCTCAAGTTCGATCCCCAGTCCGGGCTAAATTTTATTTGCTCCCCTGTGCCCACCCAGCACTTAATGGGTAGCTAGGTCTCTTAAGACTCGGCGAAAGTAAAGGCGGCGAGGAAAGCAATGGCAAACTACCTCACTATGCCGTGTGCCTAGAAAAACAAGGACCCTGCTCCTTGTTCCCCTACACTCGTGTCGAGTATGGGACTACCTTTACCTTTTAGGAAATCTCTGAAAATTGACAGCGTAGAAAAATGTCTTGTCTAAAACAAGAATATATTTGAAGTTGGAAAAAAAAAACTAGCTGCACGCTTCAAATTGAAAGTTTCAACATATGATTTTTTTGCCCTGCTCAAGAGAAATTTCAACTGGTCTCGAAATCTTTCTTCTTTTTTTTTTTTTTTTTGTAAAGAAAAATGTAATTCACATAAGGTCTTTATATTTTATTTTTTGTCAAAATTTTTTAGATCACAAGACGCTGAAAAGGCGGATAATGTCACCGATGACCTGATAAACGATAAATTTGAGAACCATATTGATGGCACAATGGAAGAAATGGTGACAGAAACAAACGTCCTAACACAGACCATTCAGGACAAAGATACGGCTGCATCTGACGACAAAACAAGCTACAGAGGCAAGACGCAACTGGGCAGATGGGAATCTTGGTACCTTCTGATTTTGTTGGCCTGGATCAATGCCGTACAGACTAGCTTTCTTTTGGCTATCCAGGTATGCAACTTGGCTATGTTGATAATGCAAAGTATTGCTTGGTAGGTTTGATTGTAGGCATATGTGTGTGTAATAATAATGATTATAATTTTGAAAGTAATAATAACAATAAGAATAATATTACTAATAATAATAATGATAATAATAATAATAATAATAATGATAATAATAATGAGTCTCACATTTGTATTTATATGGCTCTTTCTACTTTATTAAAAGGAATTCCTTATTAAAAGTCTCAAAGTGCTTTACAATGAATATTAAATAAAAAATAAATTGTTAATGCCTAAAACTATGATAACATTAAACGTTTCAAATAAAAGGGAAACAGGTGAAGAATTTAATGAGCATGCAACTATCAAGTAAAAGAATAAAGCTTTTTCTAATATAAAAAAAAACAACAACTTTGCTGCGTAAATATAATTATACAATGTACAAAAGACGAGACTAAATCAAAGAAACAATACCTGTGTTATGCATGTCTTCTTTCTACTGAATTATATTTAAAAGCGATAATTATATCCGTTTCCTTGTTTGTTTTTCCCATATTGGTCTATACTATTAGTAATGACCAGTAAGGTCAACCTTGGGTTTATATGCCTTTAAATTTAGCGACCAGTTCAAATGAGTTTGTCGTCCTAATTTTTACTTTGGAAAACGTTGCTTTTTTTTAATCTTTTTTTTTTTTTAAACCTACAAATGTCAACAAAAAAAAATGTTGCATACAAATGTCAAAAAATATCTTGCATACCAATGTCAAAAAAAATCTTGCAAGGAATTATTTAAATTTTGTGATACAAAATTGCACCTTTTAATGATTAGAAATAGAGAAAAGAGCTTACTTAGACTGGTTAGCTCAGGCAAAAGAGATAGGACCATATTCTCTTTTTAACATTTCCTAAAATAAGACTGAGGTTTATTTCTCAATCTTAACCAAAAGAAGAGCTTTGTCCAGCAGATAATAATATTTTTCCCCCATTGACTGTTGTTGTCTTTTGTTCAGGGCAGTGTCTATTGGTCTGCGCTTTAAGTCATGTTTTCAAAATTAAAACTATTTACATTATTTTTTTGGTTTGCATCTGTTTCAATTTTCTTTTAAATATTTCTATAGTTTGAATGTTGCAATGTTTTTTTTAAATTCTTTTGTTTCTTTTTCTTAAAGGTGTACTCAAGTTTACCCTACGGCCTTAGAATATACAATGGTGCTACAAAGGTAGGCCCCTAAGTGTTTGAAGGGGGGGGGGGCATTTGTTTATGACAAAACGCATTATATCCAAAGATTCGTGATTTTGTTTGAAAACAACTTTTTTTTCATAGTCTCTGATTCTCAGTGATTTGTAATTTTTTTTCTTATTTTTTTTTTATATTGGGTCATAGTCGAGACGTTCTCAGTACCAGGTCATCCAGCCCAAGTGTAAACAAATTTGTGCCAAAGTATCATTTTGATCTACCTCTCCCAACCTTTGGTATGAGTTAGAACATAAGCAAATTCAAAAGTATATTTGAGTAAAGGACCGGCCCTTTACACCTTAGTGTGAAACATACGGGGGTGAGAGGTATGATAAGTTTTAGGTAACTGGCCTGGGTTTTGACCGTCTCGGTCATAGTATAAGTGTAACAGCCATTCTCTCCGAGGTGATAATGCAAAGACACAAGGCAAAAAGTCAACAGTTTTTGTCCTTATGGATAAATATGAGTTTTCTCATGATTGGTTCAATTTTTTTGTTGTTGTTATCCTGGGTTTTTTTTTTTTTTTATTAAACAATAAATTTTACTGTTTGCCCATTTTATCTAATTTACTCATTGCAATTTTTCACCTGAAATCTTTTTCTTTTCTAATCATCACCACAAGGCTGAGAACATCGTTGACCCGATCGCTTGCTTCATCACCATCTTTGTGACAGCCAAAACCTCCAGGTGGATATCTGGCCTGACGCTGGTCGGTACTCTGCTGGCTTCGTACATCATCACCGTGGCCGCTCGTAGTCCGAGCCCGCTGTTGGTGGATCACATCGCTGGAGGAGTCCTAGTCGTAAGGGGAACTCTTCGCTTTCTTAACCCTTGTCTTGAGACAACCAACAGACATGTGTCTGTGAAAGATTTTTTAACCTTTAACCCCTTCGTGACATAGTTTCTATCAATCGCCATGACGTGGCAGTTTTTGGTTAGAGAAGGGATTATATGTATATTTTTAACATTGCTGAACTCCAAATATATTGTTAGGTTTCAAATAACCTTATGTAAAATGTCCCTCTTACGCAGTGCAAAATACAACGTACATTGTATGACTAAGCGTCATAGGGAATAGCAAAACCCGCTGATTTGAGGACGTACAACGTACGTCTTGTCTGCATCTTGGCACAACAAATAGGGCGTACAACGTACGTTATATGTCACGAAGGGGTTAACCAAGTTGGTGTGTGAAAATGTTGATAAATTATTTGTTGATGTAAATGGATAACACTGTCTTGTTCCTGAACAAATGTTTAATACACAATGAGAAAGTTGCAGAAAAATACGTCCCCTTCATTGGCGAATGAGTCAGAAGTTTTAGCTTGTTAGTTTGAGAAAACGCCATTGAAAGATCTTATTTTTTACTTCTTTTTTTTTGTTTATTTAAAAATCACCTGAAGTTTTTAATATCTTTCCACAAAACATTGATAATATAATGAAATTTTTTTTTTACGTTTGGAAGCTTAGAAAAAATGCCTTGTTTCATACATCAAGGCCTTTGTTTGATTGTGAAATTTGCGGCATATGACTCATTCACCCTGTACGGGACACATCTTTCTCAATGCGTATTACCCTTTCGTTCCTGAACTATTCAGTGTCAACCAATTACAACGACATATGATTTATAAACGTTTTCACGTATCAACTTAGTTAAAGATTAAAGAATTTTTCATTTGATATAACGACAGTAAATTTCATGTTATAGGGATTTTTTAAACTTTTTGTGGTCTTCTTCACTCTATTTACATGCTTGCATGCATGTTATTGTTCAATTAAATTTTGCCTTCCAGGGCATCTTGATATAATCAAATTGCAGTGCAATATGGATCCATTGAAAATCTGTGCAAGTAGGAATTGATGACTTCAATGGTTTTGCTTTTATTTAAATGAAAGTCTCAATAAGGAGAGCAGTAAGGACATAAAAAACAAAACAACATTACCTAAGATGAAATTACACCACAATTGACACAGGCCATAATTGAACTATCAAAACAGGTCAAACATAATTTATAACAATGAGGCATGAAATAAAATGGAACATTTTACAAAATAATGTAGTAGATAAAAACATTAGGAGGATTTTTTTTTCTTTACGATAATTGGTATACTCTATGAAGATTTAGGGAATCAAATACTCTGGGCTCGGACTTCTATAGTGAAGGGCATAAAGAAAAATTATTTATCTGTTGTATGAACTAACTTCAGTCACTTTTCCTTTTCATTTTCATTTACTTTCAGTTTCTTTTCAGTATTTCTTGTAGGTCTGAATCCGAGATTCTGAATCTGTTTTCTTTTTAATTTTTTTATTATTATTATCATTATTATTATTATTGTTAGGTTTTTCATCCACTAAAAGTTTGTCAGTTATAATCTAAATTCTAATCTTTATTTACTAGGAAAGAAACAAAGTATTGCATAACAATTTTTGTCTATTCCTTTTATAATGTCATTTGTTTAACATGCCATGCAGTGTTAGGCGGATAATTTGTATGGCATCCTTGTGTAAAGTCTTGAGATTGCCTTCGGTGGTGGAAGACTATAATCCATATATATATATCTATATAGATAGATTCTAGGTTTTTTATGTCATGAAATACAGTGCTCAACTTGTACGTAAATAAGGTAGGACTAGACTACCATGTATATGTATCTATATATATCTACAAAATAAACATATACAGACACTAACAAAAGAAAAGTTTTCATTTTCTCCCCCCCCCCCCACATGTCCATTTCCCTACTTCACCAGATTCTGTTCTGGATCTGCTGTACCATGGTTATGGTCTACACCAAGGTTTCTATAGCGGCGGTGATGCGAAGTCAAGGGAGGCTATCCCTGATTTGGACAGGGGCGAGCACTCAGATCGGCTCGTTCATCGGGGCCGTGCTAGCCTACCTGATGGTCAACCATCTGAGATTTTTCCGAGACGCTCCCTGGTGCGACGAGGAGGAAGATGGGATGACCAGTGCCGTGGTTTAGAAAACTGCTGTCTCTAGAACAATTAGGCCTACTCTGGGTGCTCCTGATAAATCTGAGGACATTTGTGTTGCGTCAAGAGAAAGTGGAATAATGAGAGAGAAGGAATATATATAAGGAGGAGAGAAGGAATATATAAGGGGGTCTGTATTTGCCTGATTTTTCTGAAGTCCGTGTTTATTCTTAATGTCTTACAGTCTAAGGCAGCGAACATACTGTGCTAGGTCCGTTGGTGGGATGGATACGGACCAGGTGCAGTTGGTTCACGGTCTAAAGTGAAGAAACTCGTCAGGCAAAAGACCCTGTTCACACTCTCTGTCAGTCTGGTTATGAAACTGTCTGTCTCAAGGAACTGGCTCTGGACAAGGAGTAGATAGAAGACCTACCGCACATTGTAATCTCATTCAGGAGCGTATACTTTGTTGAACGAAATGAAATAAACTCGCGAACATTGTAGATTTGAGTGAATATAACATATACATTAGTCACCTTTGATAAGGAATGTATGTCTCGTTAAGTGGACTGTTTTGTAAATGTAATAACATTGATGCTGTTTGTGTTTGGTCAATCTCTTCTTTGTGATCAGCTGTGGAGGAAATAAAAGAAAGCGAAGGGGTGAAAAATCTCAAAGTAAAATTCAGTATCGATTACAGGCACATCAAACCTATGATATAGCTCCTTTATCTATATTAAGATCAGAGGTTTGATGTGCCTGCCATTGATATGTTTCGTTCATCCAGAGCTAACCAGCCAGATGTTACAGTTTTAATGTTGCTAGTTTAACTTAAGTATTTTGTGCAATGATTTTTTTTCCCTAAGCTTTGCAATTGAGCGCAATTTTTCTAAAACTCTGTGAGTAGATACAAGAACTTCTTTTGATTAAAGTTATGCACAAAAAAAAAAGTGGGTTAAATCTACTTAAAAAAAAAACAACTTGTAAAATTAGAATTTTCAACATGTGAGTCAATCACACAAGACGAGACATGTTCAGTTAGTTAGGCTTTTTTTTTTCTTAAATAAAGATGTAATAATAAAAGTTAATAAAAATAACTAAAAGAGTTCACTTTAAACTGTAGCCAACAATACACAATATAAGACTTAATCTGATCTAAGGCCAACTCTCTCTGTTTGTACGGCAAGGACGCTCACAGCGTTTTCAAATGGTTGGTATACTGACTGAATATATCACCTTCATTATCATCATCATCACCATCATTATCATCATTATCACCATCATTATCATCATTATCACACAATGTTCATTGCTAATCATGAGTGTTTCTGTACAATCCAGCGACTTGAAATAATATAACCAGTGCATCTAAAATTACATCTCATTGAAAAAGTACTTACATGATTTCTCATGAATTCTTTTTGTTTTTTTTTTTTCATTCATTGTTTTTTGTGCCACAGAAGATAATTTATTTTAATTTTAAAGTTTTTTTGTTGTTTAATGACTTGTTATGTTATACGCAAAATATACCCTCCGCTGATATTGCTGACCTTGTTAGTTGAAAAAGATTACGAAAACGAAAATGAACAAAAAAAAAAACCCCACCACCTCTTGAAAGAATTATTCGAACCTTTGAC